>SNQJ01S0050530.1:34185-67302 GCA_010110895.2 Picea sitchensis
ATAAAACAATAAAATTGAATAATAGATTAAGAATTTCACAAAAATCCGCTGCTAGAAAATAAAAAATAAATAACATATATTAGATTAAGATGGATGGGATTTATTAATCCCATAAAATTAACCAAAAAAATCTCACATTACACTGAAAATCCATAAAGTACGCAGAGAAATCAAGAATTAGTTGGAATAATTTCCTCAGGGATTGGAAGAAAGAATAATAATACATGGGATCAGAGCCCTATTACCCCCAACATTGGGGTAACTAAGGAGATCATGTCTTGATGCCCATAGGTTGTAGACATGGAGTGTCGAGAGCTAGATGGACAAAGCATAGCCCCAGAGGGCCCCTCTTATTCATCACTGCATTCTACACATCACCACCAACAACAACATCCACCACACCAGCCTGGCCTTAGAGGACAATGGGTCTTGCTCCATGAGGTAATGAGTACAAGAACCATGGTAAGTGTCACTCTAATAATTAAATCATTTGGATAGGTTGCAAAGAATCTTTCTTTATTACAAAACACCTGCTTGAAAATTATACTTTTTGGCTTATTTAACCTTGGTGGGTGTCATTGTTGTTAATGTTTGGACAAAATCGAGAAGACATTCTCCCAGATTAATAATAATAATAATAAATAGTTCTTATAATTATTAGAGACACGTCCTTTCATGGACGGTCACCATATGTGCCTTTAGGTTCTCTATATAGTTGGCACATTCATCATCGTAATAAATCATCTCATATGAATCTATCACATCATCTCATATAAAAATTCAACATGGTATCAGAGCGGGACTGGGATTGACTCCTTCACAGGAGTCCCCAAGAAAATGAGAGTAGAGTAAATTGTTGGGAGTGTTAAATTTATGGGGTTGTCACAATCTCTATGTACAACATGTTTACCTTTTACTCCTATCTAAATTATAGAAAGAATTCCATAAATTATGGTGGGTAGTAATTTCTAGTAAAAAGGTCTAATTACCTAAATATGAAGAATGTTCTGTTGATTTACTTATACCTATATTTATGCAAAGAATCACATGAATTATGGAGGAATAAATTAACAAAGTCAAATACTATATGGATGGATTATAGCCAAAATAATATTAATCTTTGGGTAGTTATGGGAGGTATTCTCCAACTATTTATAAGAAAGAAAATTTAATTTAATTTTCAAAGAGACATGTCTTTTTGGATCAATCTAATATTACTATAAAAAGGCACTTGAAAGATACAACAATAGACACACACATTTTTCTCTCTCACACGTGGGAAGTGATCTAAGGAAGAGACCAAAGTTTCTAAGTAGTTTAAATTTTCTAAGTGTAATTACTTAGTGATGTTCTAGATTTTACTAAAGTAATATAGTATTTCATTGGAAGTAATTACCAATTGCGGAAAATTGTGCTTGTCTAAATTAACACTAGAAAATCAACATGGTTAGCCCTATGAGATCGAGTATATGATGGATGTGTGTTGGTAGTAGTAGAAGACGTACCATTTGGAGGGTCAATGTATATAGTTGTGCACAAGATAAATTAATATTCTCTAGGAGATGCTTTTTGTTTTCTTGTTTCTTGTTCCAGGCAGGTCACAGGTAATAGCTCTAAGAAGGAGCCATAATGATGGTCGCAGGAAGCAACATGAAGCAAGACTATCCAAACATAGAGTTGTGCACATCCATGTAATGGAGAAGAAGAGAAGGTCAACACATGTAGAGGGATAAGATGACTCCAAAGACTATATAGCCTCAGAGGGAGTCAAGCTTCAGAGGGAGCATGTAGACTCAGAGTGGACCCGATATAAGAGAGAGTCAGTTGCTTAGAGACTTTCATTCAGAATGAATTCCTCTTCAAATTCAAATTCAGATGGGAGAGACGTCCTCTAGGATGGAAAGACAAGAGGCTAGACCTTGAGGAGATAAGAGACCTCCTGGAGAGGATAACCTTGTTTCAGTGAAGGAAGCCAGTCAGAAGGACTGGGATGTGGACCTTTTAACCTTGATTTCGAGACATGTACATTGGTTGACAACAAAACATTTGTTTAGATACCTACATGGTACGAGTGGATATGGATTGAGATATACCTCAGATGGAGATATTGAGTTGCAAAGTTATACATATTTTGATCGGGCAGGGAGTGCAGTAGATCGAAAGAGTACTTATGAATGTTGCGTCAGTACAGGATCACCGTGATCTCATGGTTGAGTAGGGAGAAAACATCAGTGGCACTCAATACAACAGAGGCAAAGTGTATAACAACCAATATTATAAGTCGTGAAGCATCATGGCTTAAGAATTTTCTTGTAGGACTTCATCTGAGACATGGTGTAGAGAGGAGTCGTGGAGCTCCAGTACATATCCACTAATGAGCATATAACGAACATTCTCACCAATCCATTGTCTAGAGTGAATTATGAGTACTTTAGAGACAAGATTGGTGTGATGCAGAATGTCCACCCTCGTGAAGAGGGAGGTGTGGTGTTTCTATCCTCTAGTCGACTAACCCCTCTCTCCAAGGGTTTCCCCGATCAGTCATGTGAGGTGACTGAGGAAGTAATGCACAACCAGGTACAAGTCTTACTTACACCATGTGAGGTGGCTAGTTGTGAATAAGACTTGCAGCTTAGCCTTGCCTACGTCATGTGAGGTGGTTGGATGTGAATGGGGCTAAGGTTGTAGTATTTCCTACACCATGCGAGGTGGCTAGGTGTGAATAAGACTACTGGGAGAGGAGAAATATCACAACATAGTCATGGAGACTATGGCAGTGGTTGTGTACCACTTGACAACATGCTAGTAGTTGTGTGCTAATAGTGGATTGCTACGTAGTTGTGAGACTATGGCAGTGGTTGTGTACCACTGGACAACATGCTAGTAGTTGTGTGTTAAAATTAAGCATTTGCAAGAGCCATTCTCCAGGAGGATGGCATAATACCCTAGCTGAGATCTAGGGCCCCCAGTGCACTCCTGAGATTCTTGGTCTAGGACCAAGCAGTTAGAGCCATGGAAAAAGACCCTAGTGAGCCCCCCCAATGTATTTTTGGGGTTCTTGGTCAAGGACCAAGCAATTTGATGATGTAAGTCCCTAGATGTGTTCTAGGGCCCCTGGATGTGTTTCAGGGAATCCTTGCTCGGTGCTTGGATTGATCCTTGGTTGTGTACCTTGGTGGATAATACCCTAGTGGTGATCTAGGCCCCCCCATATGTGTTCTGGGGTATCCTGGTCTGGGAACAGGTGGTTCTTGGTTAAATGCAAAGACAAGACGATGTGTGATCTTCTTTTCTCCCGGGATGGTCCACGAGACCTAGGAGAAGTTAAGAAGAAGGACATGATCACATCAGTGACATTCCTCTTATGCCGGGATGATAAAAGATTATAAGTTATCATGAGACTCATGTGGACATATTGCCATTGAAGAAGATCCCTTTGACTTTGTCTTGTTGCCTTCCCTTGCTTGAGCCATGTCCTTCTTAATGTTTAATGCGGTGTTGGTCTTTTCTAGTCACTTTGACTTGTTGACTTTCTAATTAATATTTTTCTAATTAAAATATTAATTAATTTTTTATGTTTTTTTATTTGGGTTTTAATTAACCCTAAAAGGTAGGGTTAATTTAATTAACCCTAACCCCCTTCCTAAACTATAAAAAGAACCTCACCNAGTGACATTCCTCTTATGCCGGGATGATAAAAGATTATAAGTTATCATGAGACTCATGTGGACATATTGCCATTGAAGAAGATCCCTTTGACTTTGTCTTGTTGCCTTCCCTTGCTTGAGCCATGTCCTTCTTAATGTTTAATGCGGTGTTGGTCTTTTCTAGTCACTTTGACTTGTTGACTTTCTAATTAATATTTTTCTAATTAAAATATTAATTAATTTTTTATGTTTTTTTATTTGGGTTTTAATTAACCCTAAAAGGTAGGGTTAATTTAATTAACCCTAACCCCCTTCCTAAACTATAAAAAGAACCTCACCTCCCTCACTCTTACACATATTCATTCTTCCTCCCACACTCCTCTTGGTTTGATTTTTGTTGTGACTACTCTTGTTCAATTTGGTTTTTGGGTGCAACCTCCTTGGAGTAATTTTCTCTTGTTGTTTTAAGGTTTGACCTCCTTGGATCTCTTCTAGTTTGCTGATTTAGGGTGTGATCCTCTCTTTTTGGTCTCATCTTGTTGTTTGAGGTAGTGCGACCCTCTCCCCTTGTTGTTCGCGACCCCTCCTTTCTCTTCTCTAGCCTGCTACATTTTCCTTAGGCTGTCTCTGGTGCTTCCTTAGGCTGTCGTTGGTTCCTCCTTGGCTATTGTTGGTGTCTTTCATGTGTTGTTGTTGTCACCTAATTATTTACAGATTCTAGGGCCTGATAAGACAACCCTAAGAATGCTACCATAAGCTGCCTATTTGGTGTAACAATCCTATATACTTTTGGACAGATTTTGCTTGGGTTGTTAGGGGTTTTCTTCCAGCCTCTAGTTTGGTCATTGAGGTTTTTGTATCAGCCCTATACTTATGTTGATTGGCCTTTGATATCTACCTAGTCCTTCTTGGAATAACTATTCATTAGTTCATGATGAGATCTACCCTTGAGGGTTTGATCCATGAACCATAAAGCTTTTTCTGAGCATACATAAAAGAGGACAACATCACATCAGGTATATATGTTCTTTGTTTTTCTAACTAAGGTAATGTTCAAATTTTGTTTTTGCTCATGATCAAATATGTTCTTTGTTCAATTTAATATTCATAATTATTTCTTCTGTTCGTGTTCAGATATAGTTAAGAATTGTTTTCTTTAAGTAATGTTCATATTCATCATTTATGTGATTGGTCTACTTCATAAATTTTGATTTGATTGTTGATCCATATCTATTGTAGTGAATAAATTTAAAAGAATATTTATGTTCTAGTTTTCCCATGAATTTCTAATAGTGTCCTACTAGTGGATTGCTACGTAGTCATGAGACTATGACAATGGTTGTGTACCACTGGAAAACATGCTAGTAGTTATGTGCTACTAGTGGATTGATACGTAGTCGTGAGACTATGGCAGTGGTTGTGTACCACTGGAAAACATGCTAGTAGTTGTGTGCTACTAGTGGATTGCTACATAGTCGTGAGACTATGGCAGTGGTTGTGTACCACTAGACAATAGTTGTGTACTACTATGACCTGGAAATAGTTGTGTATTGTTGGATGGCATTGCATTATTTGTGTGCTACTGGTTGATTGCAGCATAGTCATAAAGATTCTGGTGGATGATTTGAGCTACCGATGGCATGGTAGAAGCAGTGTGCTACTAGTTGATTACAGAGTAGTCAGTGGACTACTAGATGAAGGCATCGTGAAAATATACCTCCCTAGTTAAGAGGGAGTGTTGATGTTTCAACATCGAGCAACCATTCACTCACAGGGGTGTACCTATGGTGAATGGCCCTAGTAAGCATTGGGAAAACCTTCTCCTAGATTGGGCTCCAGACCAAGGGAGATAAGATACATCTATCACAAGGGTGTACTTATGGTAAATGGGCCCAGGTGTAGTCCTTCCTTGATCATGACAAGGAGTGATATGGACTCAAGGTGCTTGAGGTGCAAAATGTCTCCCTCATTGAGAGGGTGTGTTGATGTTTGGACAACATCAGAAATACATTCTCCCAAATTAATAATTAATAATATAAATAATAATTATAAATAATATTATTAATATATATAATAATAATCATAATAACAAATAGTTATTATAATTATTAGAGACACATCCTTTCATGGATGGTCATTGTTGCCATCCTTATACACACCTGGGGTAACGTGGAAGAAACCTTCAATCCACTTGGTGTGTCCTTGGGGGTAAGTTTCGAGTCAAGGTGCTGTCACCTGATCCTCAACTCCTCCATCTAGGCCAACTCCTAGCGAAGGCAAGGGGGGTAGTGCCTATAAAAATAATATAAGGCTCTTTAACTAAGAAAGCAAAAGAACTTTTAATCTAGTAGTTTATTGCTTGAAATAAAACTTAATCAATCAACATTTAGCATTCATCATCATCATCATAATCATAAAGTACTTGCTCATAAACATGCATAAATCAAAGGATACAAGATCTGCAAGATTTAAGCATAAAAGTTAGACAATATGCATAAATGTAAATATTGCTCACATGAGATAAATAGATATACCAATTACCAGTGCCTTAAATGGATTCGTGGGCAACATAGATCGAAAGTTTTATTAAGGTAATTTGATGTTCAGTTAATGCGAATATTTTAATTGCAAGTAAAGTAAATGTTTGTCTAAACTAGATGTGGTCCTTAGGAAGGGTCCCTAAAGTGGAGGTTGAGCAATGCCGCAGATCCAACAGGGTAAACCCTCTGATTTGACACACAAGCCCAAGAAAATGTGAAGGGATTTGACAGAGAGAACCTAGATCTCAAAGTTTCCGCCAGATAACCTCACAAGTTCCCTTACATTTCCACTAAAGCAAATATTCCTTATAGGATTTCCCTAATTAGACTAGCAAGGTTCAATTACTTTGTAATACTTTGAAAGAAAGATAGATTTAGTACCCTGCTTTGTAGAGACAAAACCTGCACAAATACTTAAAAAAAACTGCAAAAATATCTTTTGCAATCTTAAGAGAAATTAAGAATGTACCTTGATTTGTAGCTGAAAAGGAAATGCAAGATACTTAAAAATGAGAGATTGCAAGAATTATTGCTGAAAAAGACTTGAAACAAGTTGAACTCAACATGCATAAGATATTCAAGATTCATTAATTAACCATGCATGTGAAATAATGAGTGTGTGTTCAATTTACTTGAATTGTTTGTTTGATTAAGAGATTTAAGCATGCATCGATCACAAGAAATATAAGCCAAACCAAGAACACAAATCCCCCTAACAGGGATGGAGAAACTGGGCACAAAAGGGCCCACTTTTATTGCAACTATTATAACAGAGAACAAAGGTTCTCTTTGAAATTTTAGCTTTAAGAAAGGAGGAGGGATCCTTATCACTTTGGATCTTAGAAGAGAAGTACAAGAAAGAATAAGAAAATGAAAACTTCGTTGATGAAGCTAAACCCCCCAGGGTGCCCCAGAGGCCTTGATTTCGCCAAAATTTGGAAAAATCTCCCCTTGGACCTGTTATTGATGCAAGAAAACATCAAGCAACGTAAGGTAGAAAGCGATGAAAAGAAGTTTAAAACAAAAAATATTATCAAATTTTTTTCGGAAATTTTTCTAAGGCAAAACTAAAAAAATTTGGGACTTTTTTGACACTTAGTACGAACCTAACCTAGGCTCTTCTAGTTGCTTCTGTTTGTTGTTTTAAAACATAAAACATCTGGCAGCTAGATAGCTTGATATTGAAAGTAAAATAGAGCAATAGATTGGTCTAAGATCTAGATGAAAATAGACCAAAAATTGCTTAAAAATGACCTAGATCTACTTCTTTAAATTGGCAAAATTCTAACTAGATCTAGAAACTGAATGCATGCAGCATTTACATATTAAAAATGAACTTTAAGACTGATCTAAGAAACATGCAAACAAATAAAATAGAGAGGGGAAATAAATTTATCAAAATTTTGGAGTTTTCGCTTGAGCCTGGAACACTTGGGCTATGAGGTTGTTTTGATGAAGAATAGAAGGAACTTGATCTCTGAAACTCTTGGAAAATGATAGTTGAAGCAACAAACTGTCAATCTTCCGAGCTTGAGGAACCTGCAACAATGTACTCCAATCCCGTAACAAACTTGTTAAAGGTCTTCCCTACACAACAATGCTTAAACATGCATGTTAGTTTAACCGAAAACGAAGCATGCAATGTAAAAATCTATGATTTATACGGAAGAAACAAGATGACTCAAACTAGATTAATCTTATCCTACCGTATGATAACATACCTTCAAAGCCTTGCCCCGGATGGGGTGACACGTAGCTCCATGGAAACAGGTGGACTCGCACTCAGCCTAGGCATAAATGCCGATGGCCGCCACCCACAAGTCTGTATTAACGATGGGGGACGACCATAGCTGCAGTCGCAGGACGGAGGGACCTCTCCCTCGCGCGATCATTTATGACCTCAATGTACCTGGGATGGAAAGGGTTAAGTGTGGGCGGGTGACCTCGGCTCCTGATCATTTGGTTTTCTATTTGCCCGGACAGAGCGGGACTGCACCTGCCTCGGCCTTGCTTATCGCTTGGACGCTCTGGTGCAGTCCAACATTCATCGTGCCCCAACATTCTGCATTTTCGTTGTATTTCTTTCTGGGTGTAACGAGACAGAGTTGGCTTGCTCGTGCTTCGCACCTGCAACTTCTCTCGTCTTGGCTCAACTGCCTTTACCTGCAATTGCTCTGTTCCTTCACCATGGCTCGAAAGAGAGGCATACCTCACCGTGGCGCGGCCTGGGAGGCACATAAGGCGCAGCGGCGACGAAAGGAGCAATTGGAACCCGCCTTGGCTCTGGCGACATCCATTCTTCGGAAGAAAGCCAGGGCAACGAATTTGGCGCGGCTTGCCACCATTGCTGAACCAGGAGTTGGCTGTAGCCGAGACGTCAAGGCTAATACTCCGGGAGCCCGACAGGAAGCTGGTACCGAGGAGGAGTTTCCCCCCTGCATAGTGGTGGAAGACCCGTTCATGGAGGACCTGTCGATTACAGAGAAAACCCGTGCCATTGCAGCGACCCATTGGGAGGAACGCAGACCCACTCCGGCACAGGTAGACGATACCCACGGCTGTATTGTGGAAGAAATCCCCTGGCCCGATGACGAAATTTGCAGTTGCCATGACATACAGGTGAATGAAGCAGGCATGGAGGGTACAGAGGTTGACGCGGAGCAGAGGGTGTTCGACACGGGTTTTGGAGTGGCAGTGGATGTGGGTGGCAGCATGCATGGCTCACTCATCCGGGAAGAACACCTGGCTCTTATCTTCGACCTTCGTGGCCACTTGTCTGACCTGGAGCATCGAGCCCTCCTCATGGGCCAGCGCATGGACATGCTCCTCGATGCATTTTCCAATGCTCCAGCTAAGCGGAAATGCCCCCTCTGCGAGCAAGCATTTTCCATCCTGGCTGGGTCCATGCGACAGACTAGCAAGGATGACAGGTCACCAGGCACCTAGTTTTTTATGCTCTCTTGGTTTCTAGTTTCATTATGTTAATGTTTTATGTGCATTTAGACCATAGACATCTGTCCTGGTTTCCTCCGGGCAGGACAGATGCTACTCTGTTTTTATGTTTTATCATGCTACTGCTACTCGCCCTCCACCTATGCTGGTTTCCGATAATCGACAACATTTTGGGTGATATCAGACCTACTCTTTTGTATACTCTGTAAAAGTTTTTGTCTATCTAATATAGCAGGTTCCACTTTTTTATTTAAAAAAAAAAAACATACCTTCAAAGCCTTGCAAGTTGAATACAAATTTGAAATACAAGATACATGTTACCTCATGAAGAAAATGGCACTAGATCAAAGCATCCACACATAGCATCCACAACAATTGAACTCCAAAGTCTTTATTATTCCAATGAAAGATTAAAACAATGTTACAATGCTTGCCCAAAACTGAACTAGTTTGGGGAGAGGTCGACCTTGCTTATATATCAAATGAGGTGACACTTCCAAAGAGGGGATATGTATTAGGGTTTAGGAATGCATGAGTGAAAGGGGAGTGGCGCATTAGTGAAGGGAGAGATGCGTAGGAGATGAGGGGAGTGATGTGAAGGTCTTGTAGGGTGAAGGGGAGTGGAAGTGAGGGTAAGTGGGGATGAGTGGGAGTGAGTGTGAGTGGATTGAAGTGAGAGGGGAGTGAAGTGAGAGTTTAGAGATGCACGGGGACTTTGGGATATGTGCCACTCCTCCACAATGCGCCACTTAGGATTGTCGGGTCGAGTTCCCACATTGGCATCCCCCCCATGTCCACATCACCTCATGAAGTCGACCTCACCTTTAGCTTAACTCACCTTGGGATTCCAGTCAATTAGGGACATGAAAAAACATGTTTTTGACATGTTGTCCAGTTCTCCTAAAATTTAGGAAATGAATTTAATTACCCCTTTTCCATAATTTTCGAGCAATTTTGATTTTTAGTGATAATAATCACGTTTTTGTCTTGAAAGATGGGAAATAGGGGTTTACATGATACTCTGGTCTGGAAAACGACCATAAATATGACATATCACAATGTTTGATGCCATATTTTTACAATTTATTGACTCAAAATTAAAAAATTCAATTTTTGCAGGAATTTAAGTAATTCACTAAAACTTAAAAAAAAACCTATCAAACCTAGCCGCAATTTCCAAATGACTCAATCAAAATGTACTAGTATGATCTCATATACATTTATATGCTAGACATTGGATTTTACATGCAAAGGCCTAATCACCAACAAGTACTCCAACTCTGGAGTCAGTCTTCTGAGTGAAAAAAACGTAGAAATTATTTAATCGCTCACAAAGGCAAGCATAAAAAATAATTAACAAGTAAAAAAAACACTGTAGAGTACAAGCTTGTTTTTAGGTCTTAGGTGGCCAATAGCCTTTTACAATATCTCATACTCAGGTCATTTATTACAATAGTGGAAATGCAGAAAAAGGTGATCTTTTGCAAGATCAAATGAACTCTGAACTCTGTCATATGAGCATTGATTTCTCATTCTTTGGCGGCTCTTCAGGAAATCCAGCTTGTGCAAATTGGTGGATAACATTGGATCCATGTGGGGATGTGTGGTTGATCTATAAATCTATAGGAGACCATGCGAGAATCCAGGATTACGCTACCTGCATCATGGACGCATATCAACAATAATATCCATATAAAACCAACATTAAACACAATTTGCAATGAAAATATACAAGTACATATGATACAACAAAGTGTTAGTATACATGTGCATATAGTACAGAAAAGACAAAGCATAATGTATGAAAGATAAGGGTTAGAGAGTATGATACAGTAGATGCCCCCATGGGCATCAGATGACCTCTGTGAAGAAAATCTTGAGAAGTTGGCCATTGACTGGAAGGGCCAAATTCTCACCATCCAACCTATTTAGATAGAATGAATTCTTGCCAGCTGAACCATGTATGATATATGGACCCGCCCATAAATTGTCGAACTTTCCATGGTTCCCTGGATTTTTCCTTCTTTTATCCCAAAGAAGGACTGTGTCGCCTTCCTGGAAATCTCTCTACCGTGAAGACTTGTCAAAAGTCCTCTTTACCTTGTTTTGATTCTTTATGCTCTGATCCAATGCTTTCCATCTGATCTTGTCTAACTCTATCAACTGATCAATCCTGTTCTATTGGAAGTCCTCATCCAGACCATACTTTTGAACAAACTGATACACTGGAAGTTTTAGGTGAACTGGTAAAGTAGCATCAAGCCTGTAGACAAGCTCAAAGGGGATTTTACTGGTGGAACTCTTTTTGGTTATTTTGTCTGCCCATAATGCAAACTTTATCTTGTTGTCACATGACCTCTTATTATCCCCTACCGTTTTCTTGAGAATATTCATTAAGTTCTTATTATTGGATTCAACAAGACCATTACCTTGGGGATAATAGTTTGAAGTGTGGGACAACATAATGCCATACTTAAAACATAAAGAAGATAAATCTATAGAACTGAAGGCCTTAGCATTATCCGTTGTAATCTTGGCGGGCACACCGAACCGAGTGATAATCCTATCTTCAAGGAAATCCATGACCACTTTGTTGGTTGCTGACTTAGTGGGTATTTCTTCTACCCACTTAGTAAAATAGTCAGTTGATGTAATTATCCAAGTATAACCATTACTTGAATTATCCTGAAACTGACCAATGAAATCAAGCCCCCACTGCTGAAAAGGAGCTTCGACAACCATAGGCTGAAGAGGCAAGGCTGCTAGCTTTTGCTTCCCTGAAAATAACTGACACTGCTGACAATCCTTGACCATTTTGTGTACTTCTGAGAAAATGGTCGGCCAATAATAACCTACTCTAAGGATTTTATGGGCGATAGTTTTAGCCGCAAAGTGACCACCACAAAACCCTAAATGGAATTCAACCAAAAGTCTCTTTGACTCTAGCTCATCAACACACCTAAGTATCACTCCATTAGGGTTCTTCCACCCCAAGCCGTCTTGAATGATACAATACTTTGTTGCTTTCAACCTTAAAGCCCTCCTCTTGTGACCAATCAAATGACTTGGGCAAGTAAGGTTTGAGAGAAAGTAGATGATATCTGCATACCATTGGCGTTGTTCTAATTTCTGAAGCTTTCATGACAAGGTTGGCCTAGTTTGATTGTTTTGGCATACTAAGTCCAACACTTTTTCATTTCCTTTAGTGAGCATTTGAGCTAAACCTTGACCTGTAATCAACTTAGTGGGTTTAATCTCTAAGTCATATTCTTGAATATTTGAAACCCACTTTCCTCTGTGTCCCAAGCAATCTTGTTGCCCAAGGATATCTTTCACTACTGCCTGAGGGACATACCCCACAATATTTGAGTATCCTATGTAGACTCAGAAATGTTTGAGGGATTTGACTAAGGAATATGGTTGCTTTTCCATACTAGTATAGTTAAGCTCTGAATTTTGTAATGCTTTACTCATGAAAGCAATGGGTTGCTCCTGATCATCATCATTCTTATGGAGAAAAACCCTTGAAATAGTGTCTTCAGAAGCAAAGGAAAATATTTGAAAATCTTTGGAATAATCAAGACTAATTAGCACAGGTGATTTGCCAATTGCATCCTTAATAGTTTTGAAAGTAATCTTTCCTTCTTCTGTCCACTCATACTTAGCATCTTTCTTTAATAACTTAAGGAGTGGTTTCATTAACTCAACCAAGTTAGGTATGAACCGTCTGGCAAATTTTATCTGTCTAAGAAATGATTGAAGGGATTTCTTGGTTGGGGGTAAAGGAACTTTTTGTATGGCTTCGACCCTTTCAAGATCCATTTTTACCTCGTCTTCTGCTATAATATGACCTAACAACTTGCCTTCATCTACGCCCAAGATGGACTTAGTTGGATTCAAGGAGATACCATATTTTTGACATCTTTCAAAAACCTACCTGAGATGACTTATTTGATCTGACCTTTTCTTAGAAAATACTGTTAAGTCATCTTGGTAGATTTCTGTGATTTTACCCATTAGTTCATGGAAGGCAAAATCCATGGCTCTTTGAAAAGTGGCACTTGCATTAAGTAAGCCAAAAGGCATCCTTAGATAATCAAAAGTGCTCCAAGGTGTGGTGAAGTTAGTTTTGTTCTGATCTTCCTTCCTCACCAAAACTTGGTTATAGCCTGAAAAGCCATCCAACATGGACATAATCTTGGAACCAATTACCCTTTGAAGTAGGGTCTCCATGTTGTGTAGGGGATAGTTGTCTTTAATACATGCAAGATTTAAGTTTCTAAAATCAATACATAATCTTATCCCCCCATTCTTTTTTCTGTCAACAACTAAATTTGAGCACTTAGATGAATGTTTGGTTGGAGCAATGATTCCCAATACATTACAAGAAATACACTCAATATATTACAATTGAAGAACAATAAAATTCCCAAGGGTTTGATTGGCCTTGAGAGAATTTTTTACCATGATGGTAAGAGGTACATCCTAAATGTTATAATATTCCAGATTAATTTGTTGAGATTAACATTGGTACTTAGAATAGCTCAAGAATGGTGAAGATTGGGACACATCCCAAGAGAAACAACCTATTTAGGACCTTGTTAGAGAATTTCAAGATGATTTTGCATGGAGCTAAGCCTGCAAGATTGATGTAATTACACATGCCATTTTTGTGAAGGAGAAAACCAAACCTGGTCACCAGAAGTAGAGGACTATCAATCCAAGGTTACACCCATCTTTGTTATGGAGATCTAAATGATGTATGATGCTCAAATCATTTCCCCTCCTGGGTATCAATCTAAGGTTGCAACCGTCATTGCTGAGGAGATTCAAATGATGTATGACTCAAATCATTACCCCTATTGGGTATTCAAATTGGGTGCTCAATATTGTGCTGATAAGGAGAAAAAGGGTGAGAACTAAATAGACATACCCGCCTATGCCATGCTATGCGATGGGATTGTTTATTGCGATGATGATGCAGTCAAATATTATAATTATGGTCCTCATAATTATAATATACAGACCCACCTATGCCATGCTATGCAATGATTGTTGATTGTTGATTGGTTAGCATAGCCTAAGCTGCACAAATTCATGGTTGTCCAATGGATGCAACTGCGTCTAACCAAAACCCCATATTTTGAGAAGCAACAATTGATAAATAAAACAATAAAACTGAATAACAGATCAAGAATTTCAAAAAAAGTCGTTGCTAGAAAATAAAAAATAAATAACATAAATTAGATTAAGATGGATCAGATTTATTAATCCCATAAAATTATCCAAAAAAAACTACATTACACAGAAAATGCATAAAGCATGTAGAGAAATCAAGAATTACCTGGAATAATTTCCTCGAGGATTGGAAGAAAGAATAGTAATACCTGGGATCAGAGCCCTAAAGAACACAGAGAAAAAGACGAAGTAATTTCCAATAAACTAAAAAAAAACCTACCGTGCACATAGAAGCCATACAGTACACCAGAGAAATCAAGAATTTCACTGAAATCGTTTCCTCGGGGATTCGAAGAAAGAATAATAATACCTGGGATCAGAGCCCTACAATACACAGAGAAAGAGACTAAGATAATTTCCAGTAAATTACAAAAAACAAATTCCTACCTTGCACAGAGAAGCTACAGTACACATATAATACACAGAGAAATAAATAATTTCATTGGGACAATTTCAATGTAGATTCTAAGAAAAATCATAATAAAACCTGGAATCAGAGTCCTACATTACGCAAGAAAGACACGAAGATAATCGACATGATAGCCTGTTAAAAACCAGAAATTAAAGGCTTCTAAGAAAAAAACAAATATCTGGAACTAGTAAATCTGAAACATGTAGAGAAGGAAACAAAGGATCCATTATTCCTCCCTGGTGGAGAGGATCCATCTTTAAATCAAATTGAAATAAATCAAGTGATATCACTCCTCCTCCTCAAGCCTCTGCACAAATAAGACAATATAGACAAATATGAAAAACACAGAAACAAAGACAATCCGAAAAACACAGAAACAAAGACACATGAACGTATACAGACATCATAAGACAGGACATGGGAAGCGCTTCCCCATACACACAACACATAAGTATAGAGGAATAAGAGGGATTTGAAGCAAGTCTATCTCCAACAACTAGTTTCCTTCCCTCTCTCAGCGAAAAGAGGTAAAAAAATTGAGGAAGATTTTGGCGATGGTTACCATCACTACAAGCGGAGCACTGCCAAACATTGTCCCGCCAAAGAAATCACTGTAACTACAGGAATAAAGGGCTAAATTCAATGGTCTGTTGCTTTGGTAGCGTAGGAAGACTAGTTAATAATGGAGACATTTTATCCGGCCAAAGAAATCACTGATAGAAGCTAAATTTAGGGCTCTGTTGGTATGCTAGCATGAGCAGACTAGTATGTCATTTAGTAATGGAGACATTTTATTCAGCCAAAGAAATCAGTTAGAAGCTAAATTCATGGCTATGTTGGTACACTAGCATGACGAGACTGGTTCGTTAGTAATTCTTTTGGCGGTAACAAATGCCAAATTGTTGCATTAGTTCAAATTTTGTTTGTTATTATTTTCATTTATTTGATATGTCATTTGATTTAGTTGATTTCGTATGTCATTTAGTTAAAAGTTAGATTGACTTTTACATTTTATCGGATAAATGTGACATTATTTATCAATAAAAATAAATTAAAAATATTATATTCATTTTTATTTTGATACGATGTAGTTTATTAAATTATACGGTAAGTTTTTAGATGTGGGAAACCACGTTTCTAACAAAAACTTTATAAAATGGAGAATATCATTTTTTTTTTCTTCATTATAGTGAGTAATTTATTTGTTTTTTTATAAAATTAATTAAAAAATGGAATATTTTCATTAATTTTTAAATTTTTTTTTAATGAAGATTTGAATGATTTGAATTTAGATATTTATAAAAAACAAATAAAAAATGGAATATTTTTAAGATTGATTAAATTTTTTCAATGAAGATTTGAATGGTTTGAATTTAGATATTTATATAGGAGTATTTTATTATTATTATTAATTATTAAATATGATAAAGTTAATATAAATTTATTTTAAATTTAGTTTTATTAGATATATAAATTTATTTTAAATTTAGTTTTATTAGATATTTAGAGATTAAAAATAAATTAAGATAAAATTTTCTTAATACCTTAAGATCCTTTCTCCCCACATCCAATTCACTATAGAAACCCAAAAGGACAATTCACTTCCCTTCCTAGATGTTCTTATGTCCCATCTTCGTGATGGCTCCCTCACCCACCAAGTTTACAAGAAGAAGACACATACCGACAAGTACCTTAATGCCAGCTCCCATCCGGCTAAAAAATCTCGGTTTTGAAAACCCTAATCACGCATGCCCTTCACATTTATGCCTCCCAATTCCTCGCAGAGGAAAAATCCCACCTAACCAGGGCCCTCATATCTAATGGTTACTCTCTCTCCTAAATAAACCAAGCTTCTGCTATGCTAGCAAACCAAAACCAAATTTACTTTCCTCCCCCTCTCGTCCTCTCATGCATGCACTTGCTTACATCCGAGGATGAGATCTTATCTCCAGACTCTTGGCTAAGAAGAACATCAAATCTTATCTCCAAACTCTTGGCTAAGAAGAACATCAAAATTGTTTTCAAACCTTATAAAACCCTTAAACAACTCTTTAGGACTGCTAAAGACAAATCTAAGCCGATATTAGGCCCGAGAGTTTACCAAATCCCTTGTTCTTGTGGCAAATCCTACATAGGTCAAACCGATAGATCCTTCAAAGTCCGTCTCAAAGAGCATATAGTTGATATTACCCACAACCAAGTCATAAAATCAGTTGTCCCCGAACACTCTACCAATTCTAAACACCTCATCTGCTTTGACCAAACCAAAATCCTAGTCTCCCAGCCCCCATTACTCAACCAGGCTCATTCAAGAAGCTCTTTAAATAGAAAAGCACCCTAACAATTTTAATCAAAAGAACAATAACAAATTGAGCCAATCCTTAAAACCCACTATTCACTTCTTGGACCATTAGCCCCCCTCTTACTCACCCCCTCCTCGTTTTTTCATCTCCTCCCCCTTTTTTCTTCCTCGCTTCTTATAACTTTTTCTTACTTTTTATAAACTCTAATTTCCCCTCTTTTTCTCCCTATTTCATTCTTGTATTTATTTAATCCATCCTAATTCCTTTTATCATTTTATATGTGGAGATTAGTTTAGATTACCTTTTTCATTTCCATTGTTATCCCATAATTCACCCAACAACATTAAATTCATTTTAACATATTCACTATTATTGATCTATTTTATCATTCTAATCTCATCTTTTATTCTCCTTTTTGCTCTCGTCATCATTCTTATTATTATTTATTTCATTTTATCTCATGATATTATATTATGTTTGACATTATATTATATTACTCTATCTTTCCCAATTTATTTTTTAGTAATCTATCCAATGTCCTTTTAATTCGAGTATTTTCAATATTTTTTTTATTTCATTTGATTATTTTATTTCATCTCGTCCTTTCCTCTTATTAATATTGATCATCTTTTCAACAATATAACCCTCATTTTTCTCTTAATGGCTATTTATATCTTTACTTAATTCTCCTCTATTTAATTCCAATTGACTTATTGATTTCGTCAACCCTAATTATTAACAGTAACCTACCTTTGCACCTTTTAAATACAATCTCGACACTCGATTCTCCATATTGAGCTTTTTAGTTGTCCCTGATGATGGGTAGAGTGTCCACTCGAAACGTTGGATGTTTCGAAACCTTGTACACATTGTTCATCCATAAATATTCTCTACAATTATGACTAATTATGAAAGCTTACATTATCATATCTTCTTGATATTTAAAAGGTTTCAAATGGTTTTGAATGGTGTATCAAGTATGTGTGAATATTAGTTAATATTTAGTATTTTCTTATTTTTTTTTGTATTATGATTTTTTAAAATTTAATATATAAATATGAATGTTACACATGTTCTTTACATTGTTTTACATTGTTTTGTTTTGTTTTTTTATTACTTTATTGGGTTGATATATGTTATGTCTTGTATTTGTATTAGTCATGGGTGTTATACATCTTCCCCGTATTGTCATGTTCTCATTTGTGGGCTTTCGTGTTATACAGTTGGAGATGACTCCCAGGGTTTGTGTCACCCAGGACAGAGGGGTGAGGTTATGTTACCAGAGAGCTCGAAGGCTTTGGAGGAGTTATATGAGACCCAACCTAGTCCATTTATCATCTTTCATCATCGGGATCACTTTCACACAATTTGTTTTTGGTTCTATGGCATTCCGACAATTCTCGTAATTTGGGGGTATTATTGAGCATAATTTAATTAAATGCACTAAACATGTTATTCAGATCATATTATTTGAGGGGGAACCTTAGTGTAATAGCTCTTTGGAACCAAGACGAAAATATCTAAAGGTTGGAATGATGAAAAAGTGACTTCAAGTGGCCAAAAATGCTTTAAAGCCAAAGAAATCACTTTTTGGAATAAAAAAGTTTATTAAATTATTAAAGTGATTTTATGCAGAAATATTAAAGATGAATTAAAAGTCACTTGAGGGGAAAAAGGTGAAAGGGGGTATAAAGGAGAGATAGGGGCTCATGTTCTCTCATTATGTTGATGATTATTTGTATTTGACTTGGAGAGCTCTTGGAGCCTTTGGGGGGTTTGGAGTAAACCCTAGTTAGATTGGTTTTGGTGGTGAGAGATTCACCCTAGCTGATCAAGCTTGGTTTCGATGGTGAAAGATACACCCTATCCATTGATTGGGAAGGCTGTCTAGGTCTTCCATTTGGATTTCACTGTTAAGGAGCTTGATCTACCTTTTTGTAGCAGTATGGGGTTTGAAGAAGACATATTTTCTCTTGTGTAGGTTGAGATATTATTTGAAGGCCAACTTGTTTGAGTTTTATTATGTGGAGATTGATTCCTACTTGTGGAGAGGTTGAGATATCCTTGGTAAAGGAAACCATTGCATTTATACAGGTCGTGGCATCCAAAAGAGAGGACAATGTTGTTTTTTGTGGAATTTTATAGGGGTGGCATCCTCATTTTAGTTCAGAAATATTTGGAATGAACCTGGTTGTTGTTCGTGTGAATATTCAAGGGAGGTCGTGACCTTCATTTCAGATCATGGGTCTCGAGAGGGTTCCACTACCATTGTTACAGTGTTTATCTTGGAGCTGAGACAATTATTATAGTCCATGGGTCTAAGGAGGCTGTGTGGAGCAGAGAAAACTACCGTTTCCCTCCTATGTTCTTCTCACTAAAACTGCACCATCTTTTGCTGCTTATGTTGTCCAGAACAGAGGATCGAACTATTGCCTTGAATATTTCCCAAGCATGATTGCTACAACAATCAAATAAACTATGTGTGCCAAACTATGTTGGGGAGGCCCTGTTGTGTAGCAAATTGGGGATTTGTAGCAACACGTGCAATCTTTATTTTCATCTCTATTCCAGCTGTATTTTGAGGTTAGATTAATAAAAACTCAGATCTGATTTGTTGGCATTGTTTGTTGGTTGTAAATATGTGTTTAAGTGTTGGTTGTAAATATGTGTTTAAGTGTTGGTTGTAAAAACTCAGATCTGATTTGTTGGCATTGTTTGTGATTATGGTTTCTATCTTTGGATGCAATAAAATCATGTTTGGAAAATCACTTTGTATAACAATTATAACCCATAACATTAGAACCAAGACAACAGTCACATAATAAACAAACAGTAGCAACAAAAGGGAGATTTATAGTGGGGTTTCAATATGTTAGTAAATTGTTAGATGAAAGGCATAAACCATAAAAACACCTAAAAATCTATAGCAGTCAGTAAAGGAGGTTTCCTTGGGTTTTGAGTGATCCTACCAAGTGTTTGACAAAATCCTTACACCAAGAACAAGCTACAACAAATAGGGAAAGAGTTGTTATAGGGGTTTTGGCCATTTCCCCCAATAGTTTGATGAAAGCCCACAGTCATAAAATTGTTTGAATGTTACAGAAATAGGAACAAATTTACTACAACCACCAGGGGGGGAATTACAATGGTATCAGAGCTTGTGATCCTCCCATCCTGTGAGGGCATACAATCTTGGCTATGGAAAACAACCAAAACAATTCAGAGAATAATGGAGCATGTGGTGCAAAGGGGCAGCGAACAAGGAATCAAGGACATCAAGAGCAAGATGAGTTTACAGATTGTTTGAGGGAGTATATGGTGCTTAGTAAGGAATTTCACGAATCCATATCATTGAAGGATTTTTGCACTATCAAACATTCTGAGTGGTGTGAACCCCAAGTATCAGTGGACAAGAAGGTGGAGGTGCCAAGGAAAAAAGTACTAGTTTTTTAAGATTTTGATGCTTCTAAAAATGAGGAAAATGTTGACTCTTCGTATGTTTCTTCTTTTGCAAATGAGCACATGGACGCTCACGAGGCCTTGGAACTTGAGACCACAAAGGTTATTTTGTCAAACAAGGAAGAAGATAGCACTGATACAATTTTATTCTAGAAGAATGACACTGTGATTTGGGATGAAGAAGAAGCAAATGTTGTTGATGGTATGGGGAACACAAGTCTCTTTGATGTTAACTTGGAAACCATATTTGATAGGACTTGTGGAGAGAAGAGTTTCCTGGATGAAGTGGTGCTTGATCATGACGCTATCCCACCTTTTGGAGATTCCATGGTATCATCTAGTGAGACAATTGGTTTTAATGAGGGTAG
Source organism: Picea sitchensis (assembly GCA_010110895.2). Taxonomy (NCBI): domain Eukaryota; kingdom Viridiplantae; phylum Streptophyta; class Pinopsida; order Pinales; family Pinaceae; genus Picea; species Picea sitchensis. The sequence continues at coordinate 55,105 of SNQJ01S0050530.1, forward strand.
TGTTCTTACCGTGGAAAACAAAACAAAAAATCAATGGTAGGACAACCCATTCCGCTATGATGAGTATGAAGAATTGCTTTCAGAAGTGCAGGACTTGAAGGATCAATTATTGGTCACAGAGGAGAAAATTGTACAAGTATTGAAAAGGGCAGATGGTGTTCATAGATTCATTGAAGTTCTTATTGGAAAAACCCAGATGGAGGAGAGACAAAAAGGAGTTGTAGGTGGAGTTACTACTGCTCAACTGCATATAATCAAAGAAGCACTAGAGAATATGAAATTGTATTACTTGCATCTATTCATGGATAGGGACCTTGCTCTCAAGTTTGTTGAAGACAAGGAAAATAAGGTTGAAGATATTTGTTACCAGTTGAGTTTGGCATGCTCTTCATCACTTACAACAGAGACTCCATCATCTTTGGAAGTTATGACACATGAGGGCATGAGTGGCACCCATGATTTGAGGAAGGAGCCTCTTGTGATGATTCCACACATGGAACATTCAGATTTGCAAATGATCGAGGAGAGGTATGACACAGAGGGTTTTGAATATACTCTTGTTTTGCATTGTGGGGATCATGAACCGTTTCTTTTGGAGATGCCATTAAAGGCTCAAGGCTTAGCCACATAGGAGATAGTTGAGCACAGTCCTTGTGGATCAACCCACAAGGAAGTATATGCATCCATGGATTGGGTGGACATGTATACAACAAACATGGGCATGCTATGGGATACAAGTTCAGGAAACACCAGTAGAGTCATGGATACATTAGCACCTATGAGATACATGATGGTACAAGATGATATCGTGATAGGAAGTATTATGCATGGGTATTTATTGGCACACGTTAGTGCACATAAGATTTTTTGGGGTCTTTCCTCCAGGGAGACCTCTTGATAAATTCCTCAAGCATACCATTGAGTTTTGGTTGCCTAGGATCAGTGAGTGGATGGGTGAGCCTCAGTGAGTAGTATATCCCTTGATGATTTATATTCATTTGGGATATCATCGTATGAGGGTCGGGGAGCAGGATACGCATAGGTCTGCTTCAAGACTTCATTATGATTTCTCGGTCATGCCCTTGGGGTTGACCACCACACTAGTCACTTCCCACTCTTGCAGGCAGTGGAAGATGCATTTATTGTTGTTATTTGATGCCTTTATGGTATACAACAAGGTAGGAGAGGATCACTGGAGCCGATTGGAGGAGATAGGGGGAATTATGGCCATGACAAAGGTCTTTCATTTGGACCATGTGATTATTGCCCATAGTGGATAGGAGGAGATCCAGACTCCATTGGATCGGTTCATAGAGTTTTCAGTAGGCATTGGGAGTGGTGGACTTTCAATTTGGTGGTGGGATATTGACATTAATTGGAGTGATAGACTACTTCATATGATGAAGATGATCGACAAGGTTGTGTAAATGATTGGTCTATGTCATTGTGGGGATGTTGTTAGAGGAGTTGTTGAGATTTGTTCTATATGGCGAGGTAATTTTTCCCTCACGATACCTAGGATCGAGTCTATCCACAAGTTGGAAGACTTTGAATTCACCGTGATGCTTTGGCGAGACACGATCTAGGATAGCACATTCAATCCTTTCAGGGATTTCATCTTGGAGTTCCAAGAGAGGAGAGTGCAGTCTAAGTATGGTGTTTAGACGATTATGATCAGAGGGATGCAATGTCAACATGATAGTTCCTCTCAGAGATTAGCTTGGGACCCTGGGACTGCAATGTTTGATAGCTCGACAACCGATACAGATGAGATGGCCAGTTTTCGCTTTCTGGAGTTTACTCTTGGGATGCTTAGGATTGTTCACTTGGAGGAGTGGTATTCCGAGGAGTTGACCTAGTTTATGTAGCTTATGATTGCTTGGATTATCTGAGGCAATCATGTAGATTCTTGTGTTATCACCTTGTCGATCAATGTTATGAGTAGAGGGTGCTTGACATCATACATTCTAGTTTTGGACCTTGGTGACTTTACCACTTATAGGTAGGTCTGAGAGAGGTTTGCATGGAGGTAATTTGCGGATGATGTGTTGGGAAATTTTCTAGATGATGTCTAGATGATTGCAATAGGTTGGGGGTGTTGGAGTATCAAGGATTTTCCCTTTGACACTTGGAGATTAATTGTCATTGATGCCCTATTAGTTTGTGACCACATAGACTTCTCTTGAATGTCTGATTTTAGAGTTGGTTTGATTGACATCTTCTATACCAACCCCTTGACAGTGTTTGATCAGATTCATTTTAGGAGCGACGTGAGGAGATATGCTGAGCCCTGACAGTGTCTGATAAGATTCATTCTAGGAGCGACGCGGAGGAGATAATATGCCGAAGTTTTATATGTTACTTGGCTAGAATATTCTCTTTTCATTTCTAGGATCGAAGCTCCAAAGAGATTGGTGCCTTAGGACTTCAATCGGAGATACATTGGCAGGATATGATCTTCGATGGTGGGGATGATTCTTTGAGGCATTGGCTAACCTAGTTGCGTGAGTAGAGGCGATGAAGTCTAGATGATGGTCAATATTTATGATCGTAGTGATGCAACATTCAACATTATGGGTCCTTTCTAGTGATAGAATGGGACCCTGGTATTTTATGGGTTGACAATTTGGCAACCATTACAGATGGAAGAGCCAGTTGTTACTCTTAGGAGCCTATTCATATGGAGCAGTGGATTGGTTTCCTAGGTGGGATATTATATGAAGGGTGGACTGAGTATTTATGGTATTTTTTTTCTCTATTGATCGGTGGTATTCAGGGGGCCTCTTGTGCTAGTACATTACATGACAATATTGTGAGCGGTTGGTGCTCCACATCTTTCATATTGGTTTGTGACCCAGGGATCATTATTAGTTTCAGTTTCATTCAACTTGTTGTTCCTATGGTTGTGATGGCATTGCTTGAGGACAAACAATCTTTGGGAAGGGAGGACTTTCATGTCCCCATTTGTGGGCTTCCTTGTTATACAGTTGGAGATAACTATAGGGTTTGTGTCAGCTACGACAAAGGGGTGAGGTTATGTTACCAATGATCTAAGAGGGTTTGGAGGGGTTATATGAGGCCTAACTTAGTCCATTATCACAATTCATCATCAAAATCACTTCCGCACAATTTGTTCTTGGTTTCGTGGCATTCCGACGATTCCCGTAATTCGGGGGTATTATTGAACATAATTTAATTAAATACACTAAAGGTGTTATTTGGATTGTATTATTTGAGGGAGCACCTTAGTGTAATAGCTCGTTGGAACCAGGACGAAAAGCTTTAAAGGTTGGGATGACGAGAAAGTGACTTCTAGTGGCTAGAAATGCTTTAAAGCCAAATAAATCACTTTTTGGAGTAAAAAGGTTTATTCAATTAATAAAGTGATTTTATGAGAAAATATTAAAGATGAATTAAAAGTCACTTGAGGGGAAAAATTTGAAAGGGGGGTATAAAGGAGAGATAGGGCCTCATATTCTCTCATTATGTTGATGATTATTCTGATTTGACTTGGAGAGCTCTTGGAGCCTTTGGGGGTTTGGAGTAAACCCTAGTTGGATTGGTTTCAGTGGTGAGAGATCCACCCTAATTGATCAAGCTTGGTTTCGGTGGTGAGAGATCCACCCTAGCCATTAATTCAGAAGACCATCTAAGTATTCCATTTGGATTTCACTGTTAAGGAGTTTGATCTACCTTTTTGTAGCAATCTAGGGTTTGAAGAAGACATATTTTCTCTTGTGCAGGCTGATATATTATTTGGAGGATGACTTGTTTGATTTTTTATGTGGATATTGATTCCTACTAGTGGAGAGGATGAGATATCCTTGGTAAAGGCATCCATCTCATTTATGCAAGTCATGTCATCTAAAAGAGAGGATTGTGTTGTTGTTTGTGAAATTTTATAGGGGGCACATCCTCATTTCAGTTCAAAAATATTTGGAACTAACTCGGTTGTTGTTCGTGTGAGTATTAAAGGGAGGTCGTGACCTTCATTTCAGATCGTGGGTATTGAGAGGGCTACACTACCATTGTTTACAGTGTTTATCTTGGAGCTCGGATAATTTTTACAATCCATGGGTGTAAGGAGGTTGTGAGGAGCAGAGAAAACTACCATTTCCCTCCTCCATTCTTCTCACTAAAATCGTGCCATCTTTTGTTTCTTATGTTGTCCGGAGCAGAGGATCGATCTATTGCCTTGAATGTTTCCCAAGCATGATTGCTACAACAAGCAAATAAACTATGTGTGCCAAACTCTGTTGGGGAGGCCCTATTGTGCAACAAATTGGGGATTTGCAACAACAAGTACAATCTCTATTCTCATCTCTATTCTAGCAGTATTTTGAGGTTAGAGTAATAAAAAATTATGTTTGATTTGTTGGCATTATTTGTTGGTTGCAAACGTGTGTTTAGGTGTTGGCATTTTGTGATTATGGTTTCTATATTTGGATGCAATAAAGTAATGTTTGGAAAATCACTTTGTATAATAATTATAACCCACAACATTAGAACCAAGCCAACAATCACATAATAAACAAACAATAGCAATAAAAGGGAGATTTACAGTTGGGTTTCAATATGTTAGCAAACTGTTTGACGAAAGGCATAAACCATAAATACACCTAAAATTCTACAATAGTCAGTAAAGGAGGTTTCCTTTTGTTTTGAATGAGCCTACCAAGTGTTTGACAAAAACCTTACACCAAGAACAAGTTACAACAAATAGGGAAAGAGTTATTACAGGGGTTTTGGCCATTTCCCCCAACTATTTGATGAAAGCCCACAATCAAAAAATTGTTAGAATGCTACAACAATAGGCACAAATTTATTACAACCATTGGGTGGGGCATTACACATATTCGATTGTGAAATGGAGTGAGTTAATAAGTGAAGAAAGTGAACCTTTTTTGGTTTATTTTTTTCCAACAAGGAAAAGTTTCGCTTTGATTTAATATTTTTTTCAAAATCGCAACGATCTAGGTCATCTTAAAATGGGCCAAAATTCTTAAGGTCGAAGAGCCATGACGAAATTTCCCATCAATCGAGTGTCACTGTATCTTTCAACAAAATTCCAACTGAATTTGGAGAATATATTCAATGGAAAAGAGGTCGAGTTTGTCCACTAATTACCTTACTCCTTTATCAAATTCACTTAGCTTCTCTAGAGGCACTAAATGTATTTTTAGATAGGTTAGAATATTAATATTTGAGTAACTTATTTACCTTAATTATATTGATATTAAATAATTTCATAACGACGAGGACGAGGATGATGTTTATCCTTATTTAAAATAAATAATGTTGGTTAATGGTTTGTTGAAAGGATGGTGATGTTATACTATCCATTGATTGTCGATTCCTTAAAAAAAATGGTTGATGTGTTCTCACAATTTGGCATTGGTTGGCAATTGAGTTGTTTTAAACATTAAGTCAAGTTGGGTATCAACACACCTAGTAAATGTAAAATATGTCCCACCTCTTTGTTGGGGAATGAGTTAATAAGTGTACAAACTCAACCTTTCAAGTGAGTTCATTTTTTTCTACTTGGCTAAAGTTCCATTGTGATTCACTCATGTTTTATAAATTTCGAGGATCTGGTTCATTTTAAAAGAAGATGACTAAACAATGTACACTTTCAACCTTTTTTTATTTACCATTACCAGAATATGGAAATCTTTGCCAAAGTTGAAATTTAGGTTGATGAAATTGTTGTTTTTAATGCATAAATGGGTTCAACGCCCTCAAATACCCTTACTACAACTAGATTACAAAATGCTAACATTTAATATTTGCAATTCTATCAACCCAAAATTATTGCCCTTACTACAACTAGATTACACAATGTTAACATTTAATATTTGCAATTCCATCGACCCAAAATTATTGTGTTTGGATTTGAGACCAAAATGTTGATTTCCATTCATGTTATTTTGGATGGCGAAAAAATTCCAATTCATTACATGTTTATATTATCATGTTTTAAAATGGGCCAAAACTAGTAATAACAAAGTTGCATGGTGAATGTTTCCATCAATCAAACAAAAGTATAACTACTAGCAAAATTCCTATTAAATTTGGATAAAAAATTATAATAAAGAAAGTTGAGTTTTTTTACTCATTAACTTACTCCCTTAGCTGTCAATTGGTACATATAACACTCTTAATTTTCAAGTCTAAATGAGCTTCTAGTTTTTTTATTTATTTACAAAGCTATCTTCTTTGGTGTTATTAAGATTGATATTTTTTATTGAATCAATAAAAGAAATTTGATTAAGTATTTTTTAAAGTGTTATTTTTATATATAAATATGATGGAAATGAAAGTATTAAGAAAATTATGATTTTTATAAAAGATAAAGTACTTAAAAGTAAGTCACTTGTGAAAATTGTCAATTGAGTATAGTCCAAGTGGTCGTGGGATGGAGTGTTGTCTTTCCCACCTAGGTTCTATTCCTATAAGTAACATTATGAGCTCATAATGAGTATATTGTTGTAACGACTTTGAGCCATATTATTGACTTGGCCTTGTGCCCTCGTGAATCTAGGGTTTACCTCGAAATGAGGGGAAATGCCCAAGGGTTTTCCCCATGATATGTTACATGGAAAAAGAAAGAAAAAATAAGTTGTGAATCTAGGTAAAGTTATGTGCCATATTATAAAGGACAAGACAAGTGAAAAGAAAATAAGTTGTTAATATAGGTAAAGTTATGTGCCATACTATAAAGGACAAGTCAAGTGAAAATAAAATGATGTTCATTCTCGACCTCATTTGGATCACAAATTTTACAAACTCACTCACCTCACGGTATTTTTGTGTTAGTTCGACAACTAGTTTCGTAATGGAGGTCATAAGCATTGCCCTTGGTTTTGACTTCATTTTGTTCTTTAAGCTTGCAATGTTGGAAAATTAGTTATGATAAATAATTAGGATTTAAAAAATCTTTGCAGTATTCCAACTTCTTTGTATTAATGATTTCATTGTCACTCTTAGTTTTGCCTTTAATCTTCAATGTAATAATGTAGAGTTTAATGATATGTAAGTTGCCTTGGATATCACAATGATAAAATCACTAAAACATATCTACAAGTAAAATGGCTACAATGAGACCATCCTTTAACAATAAGTAAATCAAATCAATTGGATCCTTTAACTATTATGACATGAAAACATAACTATGATAGCAAAGATACACATTAAAACACAAAATTTACCTTGAAAACTTGATGTGCAAAAAACAACAAGAAATTTAGATTGTGCCTTTCATCATCTATATTGTGGAGATTACAAAGAGGTCCAATCTTGTTGTGAAGATATGAGACACTATGGCCTTCAACAATTCTCTCTGTCTCTCTCTCTCTCTCTCTCTCTCTCTCTCTCTCTCTCTCTCTCTCTCTCTCTCTCCATGTGCTCTATTAGCATCCCCTCCACTCTCTATGACAAGACTATGGAACAAAAAGGGTGGCTAATGAAAGTGAACTCATTCCCCTTCTGCTACTAGGATTTTGATAGCTCCAATTAGAGTTAGGTTTAGGGTTTTAGAACCCTCTTGGAATCCCCATTATGCTTTTAGAAGACTCTAGTGAATTTTCATACGCCCATAACTCCACATCTATGAATAATGGTGTGTTGACATGGTTGTCACTTGGTATTGTGGGGAATAATTGGATCATTATTTCATTGGGTGCATAACTTTTGCATGGGTACTTTGTTTAATAAAAATAAACCACCATTGGAAAGTTATTGATACATGGAATGCAGTGAAGACCTCCGAGAAACATATCCTCAAGGTATGAGACCCCAAATTATATTTCTTTGACCCCGAACCAAATATTTTTTGTCCTAGTCCATCGATGCGATTTTTCAGATTTTACCCAAACAAACCCTTCCAAGTCTCAAATCTTACATTACAAATTACAAAGCATCTAAATTCATATTGMAACTATGTATATCCTTTATATCACTTAATATTGTCGATATTATYAATTTGATTATCTTATATTATGTTTTAATGGTTGACCCAAGACTCATAATCTCTAGCCCAACCTTTTTAAAGTTCTTGGTCACTACTACTCATACTAGAAGCAATAATAGGTAACCTATATTTATTTAACTYGTGCAATTCATGTTTATAATCTAAATATTGAGTCATAGCTTTAGACTCCACATAAGTACRTCCAACTTCAATCAAGAAAATGGTATAAGGAGTGTTGTATTTGATTTTAAAATTATAGGTTATGGAGCAATTTTGTATTTGATCAATTTTATTCCAAGTCCCACAAGGGATACATCTAGTCCCAAACTTCACAACTGTGAAGAATAATTAGGATAACTAAAGTGTTGAAAATGATTGTTTTTTCATATTCCAATGTTAGAATTCGGTAGTTATATATTTATTTTCAAGATGGTAATAAGCTTTCCAACCACCAAATATTATCCTCGCAACAATGTGGTTCTAGTTCAAATGGAAATTGAAATCAATATTGAAGCACTTGTAAGTTTGGACGTCTTCAAGGGTGTCATCATCATACAAAATAGGAGGATATTTTTTTTGCTTAAATTTAATTATCACAATCTTCTTTTTATCAATATTAATAGAAAACTCATAATTTTTAGCCCAAGAACTTTGAGTTGCTTATGAATATCTTCAATAGTTTTTGTGATGAGAACAATGTCTTCAACATATAAGAGAAGGACAACAATGAGTCTCGCCATCTTAATTCCAATGCTTACCTCCTCTTCTACATTTTCCTTAATTATATATGTGTGTGTGTGTGTGTGCTAAAACGTGTGGGAGAAAAGGGACATCCTGGCTTAACACCAATATCACAACTAATGTTCACTGGTCATGCATTACATTTCATATTAGCAATAGTATTTTGTAGAACCTAATCACTACATTATGGAACTTAGGATAGACTCAATTCCTTCGAGTCTTTTTCCATAGCTTGTCTCTAGGCACAATGTTGAAGGCTTTTCTAAAATTAACAAAACAACAAACAAGGTCTTATTTTTTGACTCTTCAATCCTCAATAATAACTCTAAGGGTGGCAATGTGATCCATTGAAGCATGTTGATTCCTAAACCATGTTTTTTTCCATTGGCCCTTTTATTATTGTCCTCAAGCCATTGATTTTATTTCAAGAATCAAGCGAAATAGTTTTCTTAAAAGGGGGGAAATCACGATAGTTCAGTAATTGAACAAGTCATCATGGATTCATAGATTGATTGAAAAGATGCTTAATACGAGGAACCTACATCAAAATCCCAAATTTTAAGTCTCAACTTGGAATCCTTTGTCGAGAATGTGATTTGTAGTAAAATCACTGAAACATGTATCGAGGAAGGGACACTAACATTTTACACTAAACAAAACTCTTGAAGGGGAAAATTCTATTCAATCATACGTTAGATCCTATCTGTGCTTCTATTGTACAACTGGTCCCTTTATATAACAACGGGTGACCATAACAACCATGTCATAATTAGATATTTGGTTCAACCATATGCATAACTATCTCAACAATATCTCCATAAATAGCTCTATTGATCTCCATCCCTAACTTCTCTCTTTTGTATTCATCATTGCCTCATACGTAGGCTTTTATTCATATTGTACTTTATTCACATATTACAATGTTTTCATTATATTTCACAAGTAGGAGTTAATTCTTCAAACTCCCCTTTAATGAATACTTGTGATTTCAATATTAAATCATCATCCTCTATCACTTCAACTAGTCTTTTGAACTGGTCCAATCTTCATCTTCATCTTCATCTTATGCACTCTCCATCTTTAGTCTTCTATATTTTGGAATATTATGTCTTCTATTTTCATCCTCTGTCTTATGCAATCTTCATCTTTGGTTTGTTTCATTCTACATCTTCAATATTCTTTTAACTAGATCTTGTACCCTCAAAATAGAAACATCATGTTTGTTGAATTCCATATAAAGAAGTCACCATCCACTAGGATACATGGGTCACCATCCATTGTATCTGCTCTATATGATTTTTTTTCTCATACATGGTTCAACAACAATTCTTGAAGCACAAACCTCCATACTCGTACCTTTTACTCCACATGTATCTTCATCAATTATCATCTTGGGTTTTCTTTGGATCACCCATAACCACACTGGGTTTTTGTGATTACCCTCAACCATTACATCCTCTGGGGTTTTGCATTGGTTTACCCTTAATCGTTACAATTATCAAGTGGTTTCATCTTACCGTGAATGGTTCATTACATCAAGTGGTTTTTATATGTTGCCATGACAAGTGGTTTTGGTTTACCACAAACCATCGACAATTAAGTTACACGAGTATAGTTTCCTCATCAAGGCTTACATCAACATTTAACTAAAGTACATGAATTTAAAATACATTTTCATTTGAGGCTAATATAGCCCTTTTACAACATAAGACCATGGCCGTTTTCTTTTACATCATTTATTAAAAAAAAAACTATCAAGAAGGATCATCAATCTTCTAAGGTTTTCTTTTTCATTTTTGTTTTTCATCTCAATTATTGAACACGTGGCACTATTTATTCTTACCTTGCTTTGCTTCCTTCTTATTGTTTTTGCCTCATCAAACTTTGCTCCTTGTTCTTGTTCCTTTTCTCTTCAATATGCCCTTTCCTTTTACTTCTTTTGTTAATGYCCATGAGTCCATCTTCTTTAACTTTCTTTCACCGTCCTCTTTTGTCTTCTATCACTCTTTGTCTTGTTTTTTTGCTTTCTTTTGTTGTAATTGGTGTCTACTTCTTCTACTATCATTTTCTTTTGTACTTGCATAAAAAATATRTTTCTTATAGGAKGAACGTTTCCATCCAGCAAGAAACCTATGAACTTGGCTTGGAAAACTTAATTGACACACCRGTGTCATGATTTCTTCAACTATCACTATGACTTTGCAAAGGCATCATTACATTACCAGGGTCATTTGACTCACACCTGGGATTGACTTGATCTTCTAACATCAATATGTTTTCATGAGAAAAACTTGATTACAACTTGATAATTGATTTTGACTTGAATTCATATCCTTATATCAAGGACATTCTTTTGACTTTCAACTTAAGATGAGTTTACAACTTATTTTCAATCTAAAATACCTTACTATTTAGACTCCAACCTTTTATTTCAATATTTTTAACCTTTGACATCAATGTATTTTATGAAGGACCTATTACGAGATTAAACCTCATGAATATCTTCAATAAGAAGCTTGGATACAATACAAATACTTTTTGAAATATCCAAGGCCAATAAAAATTAGTTTGACAACCATGCATCTAACTTACTTTTCACTATACTTAACCATCACTTAGAGGAGCTTCTGAAGGAGTCCTTACCGCTCAAAATGTTATTTAACACTGTGGTCAATATTCATCATAACAAATAAACATAAAAATTCATTGCATGCATGCAACATAATGCTAAATGCAAATATATTTATCCTTCCTTAATATTAGTTTGATTTTCCAATGGTCCTTCGATATTTTCTTCCAATTGTCACCTCCTCCTCTTAGTTTTGTGGTTGTCAGGCATCTTTGTTTTCAAGGTTAACGTTCATTAACTATGGTGCTTCTTTTCTAGCTAATGTTATTGGTGTGGGGTGTTTAACTTCTTGTAATACATCTAGTTTGGTGTTCTCCACAAAATCAACAAACCTATCTTCAATTTCTAGTAAATAGATGATGGGTTGAAGCATTCTCTTGATCTGCACAACTCAATCAATAAGTCCATCAACCTTCACGAATTCAACAATGGATGAAAAATCTGAGAGAACCCATTAGAAATTCTAATGCGGCTAACTCGATGACACTTTCACATTTCCCTAAATCTATGTGCACAATATGCGGATCTTGCATGAAATTGTTTCACTATATCTTTGGTCATCCATCAAAATTTCATTTATAAAATCTCACTAATCAAGAAGAAGTCAATTGAAAAAATGAAAGATGCCCATTTGAATAATCACTTGTGTTTCCTATTTGCAATTGTTATCTTAGAAAAATATAGTTTCTACAATGAGGAAAACACAAGGGGCAATAGGTGCAGGGGGGATAATTTGTGATCCCATAGGGAATACATTTTTCCATTATTATTGGGGATTATGTAATGTTTCAAACAACTTTGCATAAGCATATGCTTTGTGGTAAGGCATAAGACTTGCAAAGGCAAAAAGAATTCAGAA
>SNQJ01S0050530.1:78853-116355 GCA_010110895.2 Picea sitchensis
GTAAATTTGGTTTTGGTTTGCTAGCATAGCAGAAGCTTGGTTTATTTAGGAGAGAGAGTAACCATTAGATATGAGGGCCCTGGTTAGGTGGGATTTTTCCTCTGCGAGGAATTGGGAGGCATAAATGTGAAGGGCATGCGTGATTAGGGTTTTCAAAACCGAGATTTTTTAGCCGGATGGGAGCTGGCATTAAGGTACTTGTCGGTATGTGTCTTCTTCTTGTAAACTTGGTGGGTGAGGGAGCCATCACGAAGATGGGACATAAGAACATCTAGGAAGGGAAGTGAATTGTCCTTTTGGGTTTCTATAGTGAATTGGATGTGGGGAGAAAGGATCTTAAGGTATTAAGAAAATTTTATCTTAATTTATTTTTAATCTCTAAATATCTAATAAAACTAAATTTAAAATAAATTTATATATCTAATAAAACTAAATTTAAAATAAATTTATATTAACTTTATCATATTTAATAATTAATAATAATAATAAAATACTCCTATATAAATATCTAAATTCAAACCATTCAAATCTTCATTGAAAAAATTTAATCAATCTTAAAAATATTCCATTTTTTATTTGTTTTTTATAAATATCTAAATTCAAATCATTCAAATCTTCATTAAAAAAAAATTTAAAAATTAATGAAAATATTCCATTTTTTAATTAATTTTATAAAAAAACAAATAAATTACTCACTATAATGAAGAAAAAAAAAATGATATTCTCCATTTTATAAAGTTTTTGTTAGAAACGTGGTTTCCCACATCTAAAAACTTACCGTATAATTTAATAAACTACATCGTATCAAAATAAAAATGAATATAATATTTTTAATTTATTTTTATTGATAAATAATGTCACATTTATCCGATAAAATGTAAAAGTCAATCTAACTTTTAACTAAATGACATACGAAATCAACTAAATCAAATGACATATCAAATAAATGAAAATAATAACAAACAAAATTTGAACTAATGCAACAATTTGGCATTTGTTACCGCCAAAAGAATTACTAACGAACCAATCTCGTCATGCTAGTGTACCAACATAGCCCTGAATTTAGCTTCTAACTGATTTCTTTGGCTGAATAAAATGTCTCCATTACTAAATGGCATACTACTCTGCTCATGCTAGCATACCAACAGAGCCCTAAATTTAGCTTCTATCAGTGATTTCTTTGGCCGGATAAAATGTCTCCATTACTAACTAGTCTTCCTACACTACCAAAGCAACAGACCGTTGAATTTAGCCCTTTATTCCTGTAGTTACAGTGATTTCTTTGACGGGACAATGTTTGGCAGCGCTCCGCTTGTAGTGATGGTAACCATCGCCAAAATCTTCCCCAATTTTTTTACCTCTTTCCGCTGAGAGAGGAAAGGAAACTAGTTGTTGGAGATAGACTTGCTTCAAATCCCTCCTATTCCTCTATACTTATGTGTTGTGTGTATGGGGAAGCTCTTTCCATGTCCTGTCTTATGATGTCTGTATACATTCATGTGTCTTTGTTTCTGTGTTTTTCGTATTGTCTCTGTTTCTGTGTTTTTCGTATTGTCTATATTGTCTTGTTTGTGCAGAGGCTTGAGGAGGATGAGTGTTATCACTTGATTTATTTCAATTTGAATTAATTTGATTTAAAGATGGATCCTCTCCACCAGGGAGGAATAATGGATCCTTTGTTTCCTTCTTTACATGTTTCAGATTTACTAGTTCCAGGTATTTGTTTTTTTCTTAGAAGCTTTTAATTTTTGGTTTTTAACAGGTTATCATGTCGATTATCTCCGTGTCTTTCTTGCGTGATGTAGGATTTTGATTCCAGGTTTTATTATGATTTTTCTTAGAATCCACATTGAAATTGTCCCAATGAAATTATTTATTTATCTGTGTACTATATGTGTACTGTAGGGCTTCTCTGTGCAAGGTAGGAATTTTTTTTTTGTAATTTACTAGAAAATATCTTAGTCTCTTTCTCTGTGCATTGTAGGGCTCTGATCCCAGGTATTATTATTCTTTCTTCGAATCCCCGAGGAAACGATTTCAGCGAAATTCTTGATTTCTCTGGCGCACTGTATGGCTTCTCTGTGCACTGTAGGTTTTTTTTTTAGTTTACTGGAAATTACTTCGTCTCTTTCTCTGTGTTCTTAAGGCTCTGATCCCTGGTATTACTATTCTTTCTTCCAATCCTCGAGGAAATTATTCCAGCTAATTCTTGATTTCTCTGCGTGCTTTATGGCTTTTCTGTGTAATGTAGTTTTTTTTGGATAATTTTATGGGATTAATAAATCTGATCCATCTTAATCTAATTTATGTTATTTATTTTTTATTTATTTTCTAGCAATGGTTTTTTGTGAAATTCTTAATCTGTTATTCAGTTTTATTGTTTTATTTATCAATTGTTGCTTTTGAAAATCTAGGGTTTTGGTCAGACGCAGTTGCATCCGTTGGACAACCATGAATTTGTGCAGCTTAGGCTATGCTAACCAATCAACAATCAACAATCATCGCATAGCATGGCATAGGCGGGTTTGTATATTATAATTATGAGGACCATAATTATAATATTTGACTGCATCATCATCGCAATCAACAGTCCCATCACATAGCATGGCATAGGCGGGTTTGTCTATTTAGTTCTCACCCTTTTTCTCCTTATCAGCACAATATTGAGCACCCAATTTGAATACCCAATAGGGGTAATGATTTGAGTCATACATCATTTGAATCTCCTCAGCAATGACAGTTGCAACCTTGGATTGATACCCAGGAGGGGAAATGATTTGAGCATCATACATCGTTTAGATCTCCTTAACAAAGATGGGTGCAACCTTGGATTGATAGTCCTCTGCTTCTGGTGACCAAGTTTGGTTTTCTCCTTCACAAAAATGGCATGTGTAATTACATCAATATTGCAGGCTTAGCTCCATGCAAAATCATCTTGAAATTCTCTAACAAGGTCCTAAATAGGTTGTTTCTCTTGGGATGTGTCCCAATCTTCACCATTCTTGAGCTATTCTAAGTACCAATGTTAATCTCAACAAATTAATCGGGAATATTATAACATTTAGGATGTACCTCTTACCATCATGGTCAAAAATTCTCTCAAGGGCAATCAAACCCTTGGGAATTTTCTTGTTCTTCAATTGTAATATATTGGGTGTATTTATTGTTTGTTGGTTACTCTACATCAAAAAGTACAGGAAAAATCATTAGAGTTGTGCAAAAAACAAAGAATATGTTTATCATCACTAAAAACGTGCCAATGGTCAATATTATAAGGTACCTTGAAGTCTAAAAACTACTTTTCTATTAGCATCATCAATAGGAGGTGTTGCAATTTCGAAGTTGAAACAACCAACAAATGAGGCACAATATTCTCCTCTCTTGGGTTTGTTGTGATAGAAAAAGCATTAAATAGCTCAATCAAATCCCAAGTTGCATTGTGGTAGTGCTTCAAACTTGGGTTGTTTCCTAAACATTGGTTTGTGATTTGTTGCACAATCAAACCAAAGTCTCCAAACACCTTCAATACTTTGATGTTCCCAGCCTTTTCCATCGTAAGTCTAAGTAAGAGGGCCTCATACTTGGCTAGATTTTTATTGCAATTGAATTGAAAATGATATGAAAGGGTAGTAACTTCATTGGAGGGAAAGGTAAGATCAACACCTTCATTGTTTCCATCTCTTCCTTGAGCCCCATCAAAGTGCATTGTCCATATGCTTTGTGGACTTGGATCATTGAAGTTTGTGTTGGAGCTACCCCCTCTTCTGATATAATTGCATAGTTGTTGAGATTGATCTTGACACTAACCATTCCTTCCATCTCTTAGTTAGGTACATTAACATTAAGTAACATCCTTTTCTCAAGATGTAATTTGACAAGTTTGTCAGGGGCAACCAGAATAGTAGCATAAGATTGGTCGCATTGTATATAACCTTCTAGAGTGGCCATTGGTTACTTGGAAAGAAACATTCCCCAAGGCTCAAGGATATTGGCAACCACTACATCCATGCAAATCTCTCTCTTGGGGAAAGCAACCAATCTGACTTACAAGCTCTTTATCAAGCCCCTGACCTCCACTTTTCTATCATCCAATGTGTAGACATCTTGATACAACCTAGTCACATGTAAACCCAACTATTGTTAATAGTTATAGAGTCTAGCATGCAATTACACAAGACCTATTTCTTAATGAACAAATAAATATAGAAAGGTTGGTCTTTGTAATTTTTCTCCAAAGTGATTCGAGGCCAATCATTTGTTATATTACATTCATCATTAACATTCAACTCACCTCATTTTTTTGGCTTAGTGGGAAAATCAAGAAATTACATGATAAGCTTCATTTTCTTTGGTACCTTTACTATCTCACCAAGTAGCATAGGAATCTTTAATTTTGCTCGCTCTTGAGTCAAATTGAAAGCCGATGCAAGTCCACTAGAAGGAACCTAAGGCACTGGATCAACTTGTTGTTTTCTTTGAATGAGTCTTTATGCAGATCATGGGGATGGCCTTGGATGGATTTCACATCCAATTGATGGTATGAAACCATCTAGAGAGTAGGGGAAAAACTTGCACTAGATTGTGAAATAGATGAGCTACTTGAAATAAAAATTGCAAGCATTTTTCTAGGTAAAATCATTTTTTTGTTCCTCCCACATTATTGTCCACAAATAGGGCTGAGGATGGAATCGCTTTCTTGGAAACAAGGCCCAAAAGTTACCTTTTGTTTGTCACTACTCTCAATTTGATAGTGATTTTTTTTGTTGCCACTGGTCTTAATTTGATAATGATTTTTGTTGTTTCCTGTAACTGAATTGGACTGTGTGAGTTTATGAAATGTTTAATTTTTCCAATGAACACTCCACCTATTATCAAAGACAAAAAAACTAAAATAAACGAAACTGAGTAAAAT
Source organism: Picea sitchensis (assembly GCA_010110895.2). Classification (NCBI taxonomy): domain Eukaryota; kingdom Viridiplantae; phylum Streptophyta; class Pinopsida; order Pinales; family Pinaceae; genus Picea; species Picea sitchensis. The sequence continues at coordinate 83,766 of SNQJ01S0050530.1, forward strand.
CACAAAACCATTGTTTATAAATAATTATCACCATTTACAAGGACTTGAATGTTTATGGTTGACGAGATCAAAGGATAATGGAAAGAATTAATTTTTTTAATGCAAAGAATGATGAAAGAATAATAAATTACATAGTTTATAACAATATTGTTTCCAATTCAATATCAGTTCATAAAAATCATGTTTCCAATTCTATAAATGATTATGGTTGATGAGATCAAAGGATAATGGAAATAATTAATTTTCTTAATCTTTTTTATTTTTTTAATGAAAAGAATGATGAAAGAATAATAAATTACATAGTGCGTAACAATCTTGTTTCCAATTCAATACAATTAATGTGATATTCCTACTGATTGAACTCATAAGAATCTCTACTTAGTCATACAAAGTTTTTTCTACTTTTATTACAATAAATCCATACATGCTTCTCATTTGCTTCATTTTGTTCTTCTTTCAAAAAGGATCCCATCTACAGGAAGTTATAGCTACATATGCACCAACATCGATGATGACAAATATTTAAGATTGAGGAAAAGAGCCATCTCCTTTGTGGTCTAAAATAATGCAACATCTCCTAGCAAAAAGAAGTGACCAAAACTGAGTTTCAACTTTCAATTTCCTATGATTACGACCATGCATTTAGAAATTTTGAAACCAACTAGATAAAGCCCGAAGAACAAGAAAAGAAAAAACATATCTATTTTCAAAAATTCCACCATACAACTCATGAATTTTCTCAAAATGAACCAAATTTGAACCACTTATTGGCTGATAGAAATATACAATTCTCACTACTAGAATACTTCCTACCAAGTTGCACTGAAGTGCATTTATCACTATAATAGGACTCATGAATTTTCTCAAATTGAACCAAATTTGAACCATTTATTGGCTGATAGAAATATACAATTCTCACTACTAGAATACTTCCTACCAAGTTGCACTGCAATGCATTTCTCACTATAATCGATGCACTGATGAAAACTATATGTAGAAAGAATAAGTTCTTGCATAGTTGCAAAAAGGAAGTCATATCTATCAAAATAAAGGACAATTTCTCTAGAATACAAGAGTGATAGTTTTTTATGTATGAATGAGAACTTAGGCTCAAAAGACTTCAAAATACCCTTGAGTAGCTTTCCAGATGGATTGACCAACATGTTGCAAACAAACTACACCACGGTAACATGTTCAATCAACCTTCATAAACATGTCAAGAGGATGCATAGATTACAGTAAAACATCAACTATTAAACATCTTAATTTCTTGCTCCAATTTCCACAATAGGATGCATACATCACAATGAAACATAAAATACTAAACATCTCAATTTCTGACTCCCATTTCCACAACTAAAACATAAAATAATTAATTACAAATGTTTGTTCAGGTTTGATAGAATTAGATGACACCATCTTGCTTTGATACTTTATAATCCAAGCCAAAAAAAAACACATAGTCTATAAATACTTGCACTTGATCTAAAAGTATAGTGTCAAGATAGAGCCATGTTAAGAGGATGTACCATATTATATTGGATCTTGCTCATATCCAAGATAGTCTGCAACAATCTAGGAAATATTCACTTTAGGATTAATAAAAGGCTCTTAGCTCTATCTATAGGGAGTTCTCTCTTCTCTGCATCACCCATTAAATCTCTTACAATACCCCATGAGGATTTCATGTTTGGTCTATTCTCCTTTCCAATATTTGATTGTTTCTTGAGGAGTTTATCATGGAAGCTTCGATATGATTTGTTATTTCTAGAGTGTGGTGCTTAGATAACAAATCTAGGAAATCAAGAAGACAATTTGGGGAGAACTGTTATGTTGTTATTTCTATGTAGATGATATCCCAAGACTCTTTTTTCCATTCTAAGAAAGCTCAAATGGAGAAGCACATACATTATCCAGGATATACTATATTATCGGTAGTGTATGTTCGACAGACAATAGAGACCCCATGCTTACCCTTGGCAGAACTTCCAAATAAACTTCAAGAAACTCCATCTTAGACAAAGACGTTGTTTCTACAAACACTTCCTTCCATTATCAGAGAGCCCATATGGAGGGACCCAAGGAATAGGTAAACACCAACTTTCCTCTTGACATTGAGGAGGGTGCTAAAGTGGAACATGACCATTTGCATATGGTACTAATATCCCCTGGTCCACATTCCAAAACTTAATATCCCTAAAACTCTCCAAAGTGTCCTACAAACCAACATTGTAGGTATTTGAAACGTTATACACAAATGTATAGCAACAGATCATAAAATTGAAATCATCAAAGATGAAGAATATCAAGGTCAACTGGAGGAAGCAATAAACCCTGCAAGAAACATTGTGCCAAGTTTGCTCAAGTTCGGAAGATTGATATGCAGATCTCGTTGAGGCCTTCTTACCATAACCTGAAACAAGAACAAAACCAATTTATACTTGTTTGTGAGAATCAAGTGCATGCTCTGTAGAGAATTGTTTATCGTAACTCGAAATAAGAACAAGACCAATCTCTACGTGTTCTTGAGAAACAAGTGCATTCTTTGCAGAGAATTTCCTAGCTCAAACTTTGATTTTGAATACATGACAACTTTTAAGTGTAGATAAAAAAAATTAAATGGTAAATTTATCGAACTCCTACTTCTAGGCTATTTCCATCTGGAAAGTTATGGAAAGTTAGGATGAGTTCAACAATGTAATCATTGATGCATACAAGTGATTCCATCTTTCTCTATGTATTGTAGGGATTGTTTTGTAGTTTACTGGAAATTACTTTGACTCTTTATTTGTGTTCTTTAGGGCTTGTTATCACACAATCTGTATTTGTCCAAAGCCCAAGACAAGTAAGGGAGATTGGCGTAACAAACAAGATATCCCACCACTATCACCTGAGTGAGAAATCCTCACTTTTAGGGATGGATGAAGGTCCAGCCCAGGGAGGCATCCCCAGTGACCTAAAGGGATTGGCAAGATAAGAATAAGGTTGAAAATGTACCCCCCTTTCACTAGTCACTCAAGTCAAGAAAGTCACAAGGTCTACGTCCAAGAAGATGAGGCAAATGAAAGGTAATTTGTGTACCTACCCAGAACAAGACAAAAGAGCACATATATGGCAATTTCAAGTACAAATCTAATATTTAAGCCTCGGGAAATAGTAGACAAAGTGAAATTATGCTAGCTGATATAAAATTGCAGAAAATGATAAAGTTTACAACAACAATTAATGATTTGTAACAGTTGCAATAAAAACACTACAAAAATGCTTGAAAATTAATGATTACCAATCATCACAAGCAATTTCTGGTAGGTTTATCTAGAAAATAAAGTCACTTAGCTAGAAGTTTTGTAACAATAGCTAGTAGATTAGTAATCTAGGCTAAGTTTGTGTTAGAGATAATTAGTATAATCTCAAGAGAACAAAATTTGAGTGTTTGATCAATCCTTCAACAAGAGATAAGCAAGAGATTAGTGCCTTTGGGACTTATGGAATCAATTATATCAGCACAATAACTTGGAGAAAAAATAATGATTGTACTTGTCTAAGAAATAATAAGGTGGAATCTTGAGGAGTAACACTTTAAGTCCTCAAGTACCAAGCCTTAAAGAATAAATTCAACTAGGGTGTAGGCACTTTTAGGCCCTAACGATTTGCTCTCTTCTTAGACTCTTGAAAAATATTCTATGTAACAAGAACTAAAACAAAGCTTCTAGAGTGCTAGCATGATCCGGATTATTTTCGGCACGAAATGAGAGCGGTGATATAATAAAGCAATGTACATAGATATCTCGGATATCCAATAATATAACAGAAATATGTCAGAGATGCAACCATAAATACAGAGATACAATAATACACAATTTTCTATTAATGAGCGAAAATGTACAAAGACTGTAAAAATACAGAGTGAAAGACTCGCTAGAATGGTGGCAGCTTATCTCGAAGAAGAGATGTGTTTGCTACTCGCATCCGCAAGAAGATGATTTTGCAATTAGGCTCCAAAGGAATTTTAATCATAAAGAAAATCCAAAACCCTAACCCCGAAAGATGAAAAGCCAACAATTTTGTGGACCCCGTTTTGGGTAGTTTGGTGTATCAACTTCTCGGGGGCGTAACTTTGGCATACGATATTCGTTTGGGGTGCACAATAGATCATTGGAAAGGTATTGACGAGGAGATTCATTTTTGGGGCTCAATCAGAGCCTTCTACTGTCTTTGAGAAGCTTGATCCTGAAAAACCTTCATTTAGGGCCTTAAAATGGCATTGGAAGTTAAAAACTGCTAAAAATAGTAAATTGCCAAAATTGCCAGAAAATTGTTTTGAGCGAGTTGGAAAAGGTGGGTGGCCACCGATATCCACCTGGATCAATCCTCCCTCCTTAGGAAGAAATGGTCTCCATTGCGTTGAGTGGTCGGGGAGAGGGAAAAGAGTTTTCTCAATATGCATCTTGATGAGTTACTTGCCTTGTTGGAGAAGTTGTGTTGCTTAGCTTTTTGAAGGTTGTCACGAACCTATGGCTAGAAGGGTTGGACCTTTTTAACCATTCTGGCTATATGAGATGCCTATGTGCAGAAGGAATATTTACACTCTGCTGCAATCTTGTTGACCTGCTTTTGTTGGATAGAAGGTTCTTGGATTGAGGCTTTAGTGGTGTTCTTTTATTCGGGATTTAAACATATTGTGAAGAAGCTGAATTTTGTAGTATGAGATACTACCTTGCGGTACTGTTTAGGTGGGACAATATTCAGAATTACCTCTGGTATCCTATAGAGATGACACTCCAAAGTAACAATAACACTACGAGATCGAGACTCATAAATAGCATGGCGCTTCCACATATATGGTTGGCCCAAGAGAACATCACATACATCCAGTGGGGAAACATCACATAATATCTCGTCCTTGAACGGTTGGATGTCGTATGACAATCGACACTACTGGCTGACATGAAGATCTCGTCCCTGGCGAAGACACCCAATGTTGTATGGTTGCAGGTGTGGTGTTGTCAATAATCCCAATTGTTTGATGACCTCTGCTGAGATGAGGTTCTTCTAGCTTCCGCTATCAACAATAAAATGCAAGGGGGTGCCCTTCACCCACATATTTGAATGAAAAAGGCGCTCCCCCTCTTCAAGATATGTTGGTTCTTCTGGTTGAATTGTTGCAGTCATGAAAATAACAGTGGGGTCTGCATCGATGATCTGTCTTCTACCAGTATCTTCTGAATCAGACTCTGAATCAGGTTTTGTCTCCTTGTCTTTGATTGCGGCCACCAATGATTGTTTTGAGTGACATTCATCGGTGTTGTGCTAGAGGCTTTTGTGGAAATCGCACCATTTTCCAGTGTCCTTCTTCATCTTTCGATTACCCTTATTTTCCTGTGGATTAGACTGGTTTTCGGGAGACTGTTTGTTAGGTTCGTCTTTATCATACTTTGGTTGTTACGGATTTGCAGACCCGAAATCCCGTTTGTTCTAGTGCTTAAATTTCTACTCGATTTAAACAACATATCGATAATCATCACCAAGTGATGAAATGTCCATAAAATCCATTTCAGTTTGGATGTATATGTGTAGAGCCCCACGGTATTTCAAAACCAAATGTCATTCAGAGTCTTTGATACCCATCTTAGTGCGCAAGGTATGGAAGGTATTCGTGAACTCTGGAACTGCTTGGCCCCTCTTTTGATGCAGTGTGGTCCATCTCATGTATTGGTCCTCATAGTTGCCAACATGGTAATATTGTTCCTTTACCGCATCCACAAAAAAATCCCAAGTGGGCTCGGCCCCATATATTCCAAACTCCTCTGTGGAACTTTGCTTCTAATAAGTTTCCCACAAATGTTTGACATGGGGGAGAGCCTTAAGGAGTGTGGAGGTGATCTTTTCCCTATCGGAGAAATTATGAACAGAGAAATAACCTTCTAGTAGATTTAACCATTTTTCTAGGGCATTCGCATCTATCTGACCTTCAAATATGGGAATGTAAAAATCAACTTGTACCTTGAAAGGCGAGGTGCCTCCAAAGTGGTTGCTTGATGAATATGTTCATGTTGCTATTGACCAGCGTTCAAGGATGTGGGAAAAATTCTCCATCGTTTCGTCCCTCTATCGCATGAGAGCTTGCTCAAGCAACAGATTGATAGAATTTTTTTCTCTGTCATTTTTCTTTTCTTCCTCCATGGAGGGTTTCTTGGGAGTGAAAGAGAAATTTTCCTCAAGAGAGACAAGCTATATACCCAACTTTCTATACTCGAACCTCGTCGGGGACATGCACTGAAAACGATCAAGAGAAGCCTGCTCTGATACCACTGATCCGGATTATTTTCGACACGAAATGAGAGTGGAGATATGATAAAGAAATGTACAGAGATATCTCAAATATCCAATAATATAAAAGAAATGTATCAGAGATGCAACCATAAACACATAGATATAGTAATACACAATTTTCTATTAATGAGCGAAAATGTACAAAGACTGTAAAAATACAGAGTGAAAGACTCGCTAGAATGGTGGCAACTTATCTCTAAGAAGAGATGTGTCCGCTACTCGCATTCGTAAGAAGATGATTTTAAAATGAGGCTCCAAAGGCCTTTTTATCATAAATAAAATCCAAAACCCTAACACCAGAAGATGAAAAGCCAACAGTTTTGTGGACCCTGTTTTGGGTAGTTTGGTGTATCAACTTCCTGGGGGCGTAACTTTGGCATATGATCTCCATTTGGGGAGAACGATAGCTCGTTGGAAAGGTATCATCGAGGAGATTCATTTTGGGGCTCAATTAGAGCCTCAGGATATCATTGAGAAGATCAATCCCAAAAAACCTTCATTTAGGCCCTCAAAATGGCATTGGAAGTTAAAAACTCTAAAAATAGTAAATTGCCAAAATTGCGAGAAAATTGTTTTGAGAGAGTTGGAAAAGGTGGGTGGCCACTGATATCCACCTAGATCATAACACTTCAGGATTATAGAATTTTGTGTAGATAAGATCTTACGCAAAACTTAACAAACAAAGAGCAAGAAAGAAGCACCTTATGTTTTTTACTACTAGGGTTTCAAGCAAGCAATTTCATAATCTTCAACATGAATAAGTAAACATACCATAAACATTTAACATGCAATGAAAATTGAGTATTTACTTACTTCACCAAGAATAATCAAGCATAAAAACCCTATATTTCCAAAATTCCGCCAATAAATGATCCAAGAAGCACCCAAACAAGTCTTCAAGAGAGTGTGCCTCACAATTTCAGCCAATAGCCCTTGAAAAGGCGCCAATTTCAAATATCTCTCCAACTTGGGAGAGTTATCATGAAAATAAATGTCACTAGGGTGTATTTATACCACCCTTAACACAACAATCTATCTTTAAACAAAAAATACAGGGCTGACCTCAAGTAATTTGCCCATAAATTACAAATTAAATAAAATTACAAGGAAAAAGAGGGTGGTGTCATCCCTTCTAGGGTGATATTAGGCTCCCTGAGGTGATGTCCAAGCTCGAGGAAGGTAGCGCACGGCCTCAAAAGGCCACTCACATCGTCACATGTGCCAAGTGTCATGTCTTAGCTGCATGATCATCTCAATCAAACCCTAATGACGTCATGGGCTATAAGGATGACGTCCCAGCCTCCAAAGGTTAGCATCCTTGTGTGAGATAGATGGAATCTCTCCTCCTAGGCCTGTCAGAGTGCCTCCAAAGGAAACATACTATTTCTTCATTGTGCAACTGGTCATCACAATCCTGCCCCAGAAATGGGGTTCTATGCATCCACCCTTGGGCTCCAAAGCCCTCATGAAGGTTCGAACTAATCATCTCCCCATGAATACCAGGCAAGGTCCTGCAACGACAAATAGGTACGCCCTCCAAGGGTCCATGAGTCACAAGAATAATGCCAAGTAAGACACATCTAATAATCAAACCACCCAAACATGTGCATCAAACCCCCCTTTTCAAACTAAATAGTTACTCAAAGACCTTATACAATTTGTCGAATTTAGGTGTGGGAGGGGTGTCAGAGAACCCTGTTTGGGTCAATCATTCCCCAAGTCAAAGGTGTTTTCCAAGAGAAACTTATCTAATCCATGCGTTCATGTGAAGGTGGAGTGGGGTAAACTTCTGGGCATGGGATTCATGACATACAAGGGTTCATATTGTCTCATTTATGGGTGCCTTTGTAGAGGTAGTGTTGCACCTTCGTTTTCAATGCAACCTATTTACAAGCCCATTATTTTCCATTAGTTAGTTAAAGTCCAGAACATTTGGGTGCTACTGTTAATGTTTATGCCATTATTATAGTTCTTTGCATTTCAATAGATAAGAGCAACATAAGAACAAGATCACTGAGAAATACACATTCACAAGAGACACAGCATTTATCCTGGGAAACCCTCTAGGGGAAGAAAACCCAACCGATTTCTTATCCTGGGAAACCCCCAGGGGAAGAAAACCCAACAAAAACTTCCTTATCATAAATTGCCAATACCAAGGAGATAACCCAAACCAATACGATAGTTCCTCTCCAAAGATGCCCACTCTTCTCCTCCCTTCTCTCCAACCGGTAATTGCAGATTGCCTCATAATATAATGAGCAAGCAGTTAAAGCATAAAGCGAGGTACCATTCTATATATAAGATTGCTAACGTGAAAGGTCTTCTGACCGGGTGGCTTCCATCTTCTCACTGGGTAGGAACCACCTTTAATTCTAATTCCTAGGGTCTCATAATAATAACTCAAATTTAATTTCCTCGGGCTTCTTAATACAATCAAGGACCAATCCGCGAAAGGATTTGGTCCTAATGTATCACCGACATGATTAACCGTAATGGGATTAATCCATGAATAAATAACAATAAGAATGGGTTAATACTCTTTGCGCTATTATTTTTCCTAACACTTCCAACAAGAAGGGTATTCCTTCAACAAAGACGCTTAGAAAGGTTTGCATCATCGTAAGTAATCGGCGACGCGATCGTACAATATCATCTTGAAACATCACATAGCACATTTAATGAAGCCATCGAAAGTTTCTTCATCTACGGCATCACGCCCTCAAAGAATGCCATCATCATCCGCATCAATATGTATCAATAAAAATGATACCCCATCAATGCTAATTAGGGTTGGCGTAACATCACAGCATTCAATCGCTCAATGTCACAACTTATACCGGTAGCTCACCGTCACCACATCTTGTTTTACGTCTTACAACGAGGTCAGAGGTAAGGAATCATCTTGCTTTACCGCTTTCCAACAACTAGGTCGTAAGCAAGGAACATTATCAACATCTCACGCCTAACAACGCAGGTCGGGTTGAGGGAATCATCTTTGCTTTTACCAACAACTAGGTCGTAAGCAAGGAACACATCAACATCTCACTTCACGTCTAACAACTAGGTCGGGTTGCGGAATCATCTTGCTTTACCCAACAATTAACAAGCAAACACATCAACATCTCGCTTTACGCCTAACAACGAAGTCAAAAGCAAAGAACACACAACATCACGCTTTACATCTAACAACTAGGAAAGAAGCAAGGAACAAACGGCGTAATGCTTTACGTCTAAAAACTAGATCAGAAGCAAGGAATCATCTTTGTTTACATCTAACAACTAGGTCGTAAGGTAAGTGGGAACACACAACGCCATGCTTTACATCTAACAAGTGAGGTCGCGGCAGCCATTCATCTTGTTTTACATCTAACAGCAAAGTTAGAAGCAAGGAACACACAAGCATCTCGTTTTACTTCTAACACCGAGGTCAAAAGCAATGACTCATCTTGCTTTACGCCTAACAAACAGGTCAGAAGCAAGGAACACACAACGCCATGCTTTACGCCCAACAACGCAGGTCGGGCAATGACCATCTTGCTTTTAAGGTTCAACAACCAGGTCGGCAAGAATATGGTTCCCTTTCAGGGAGGGTCTTTTCGGACGATACCAAGCTTATTTCGAAAGTGTTCAAACTTACAAGCGAGATAGAGGTTTGGTCAACAAATCAACAACATGTTCATCCGGTATACGTAATCGAGTTTCAAGGCTCCCTCTATGTACCCATGCTGATGAATGATATCAATTCTATAAAGCTTTGACCTCGCCGCGGGAATACACATGTGATTCTCTGTATGCAGCTTTGGTTGTCAGATAGAATCGCGGTTGTTCTCATATCCAAGTCAAATAGGCTACTCAACAACTTTCTTTCGGTTATATATTGAAGCTAGCGTAACATGCGGACAATGTACCGCTCTAATCGTACGAGAGCAATACTTAGATTGTTTTCCTACTCGCCACGTAGATCGCTATCGATCAAAAACCCAAACATCATCCTAAGTGCTTTTTTCATCGCTAGCTCTCAACCGTGACGTAAGATATCCACTCAATGTGAAGTCGCGATCTCCATCATAGTCACGACCTCATAATCCATTGTACCTTTAAGGTACCTCATCACATGCTTTGCGTACCACTAGGTGAACATGTATGGGTCACCAAAACTCGACTCAAGGTGTTCACCTTCAAGCAAAATGATGTTTGGTCTGTGTTCGCCGTACATCAGTTGATCCACACCGTCTATTAAAGCAGGGTATATGTATCAAGTCTCATTGAAGTATCGCATCAACTTCTCTCTTCGCTTCCATGGGTGTATCTATACATGGGTTTACATTCTGTGTCAACAATCTCTTCAGGATTTTTGACTGTGTACTTCCCTTGGTTATAGAAGATCCTTTCTCGGACTCCTACCATACCTTTTAAGACCTAAGAAGTAATACAAGGTCTTTCATTTCAAATTCTCGTGGTAAGTCTCTATTTACATTCAGCTGGCGATTTTCTTTCTCCCGCTAAGAATAAGCCATCCACATACAAGAGGTAATATTTATCGTGGTTCATTATCCATAATTTTGAAGTAGAGATTTGAGTCGCTTTACTCTTGGTAAAGCCTAAGCTCGCTGTGAACCGTTTTATATGGCTATACTAAGTTTCAGGATCTTGTTTCAATCCATATAAAGACTTCAATCGGAAAAAACATGAGACTGCCTTCAACCCTCAAATCCTTAGCTGCCTATACACTTCCTCTTCGATAACACCATATCTCGTGAAAGTTGTCTTCATCGCCCATCTCGCGGCAACATTTCATCTTTACGTAGAGCTATAATGGTTCTCGATCGGCGTATTCCGGCCACAGAAATCTAATGTCTCTTTATAGTCAATGCCTCCCTTCTGAGAAAAGCTAATGAGCAAATAACATTTTTTTTTTTCTCGACACTTCCATCAACAACATATTTTATTTTTGAAGAGCCATTTTGATGAAACCACATCATTACTTTTCGGTCTGCAACTATCGCATGCCATCATTCTTTGCTATGGATTGAGTATTCTCTCATGGTGACTACCATTCCTTATTTTGGATGGATTCTTCAAATCATGTAGGTTCTTCATCAAGTAGATTGCACATCAAAGCCGGTGGAGAATGGCTTTGGTCTTTCACTGCCTTGTGGTTCCTTCCCGAAGCCTACTTCTCTCCATATTGAATAAGCTCTCTTTGCCCAAGTGTGATTTCTTTTATGGGAGAAGGTCATTTGAGGAGGTTCTTTACCATATATCATGATCTTCTTCAGAGTTCTCAATGTAGCATTTACTTCCCTTACAGGTTCTGCATTTCTCGGAACTTCCCTCACGGATTCAGTAGCCCTGGGATTTATAGGTTCCTCTTCATATATTTTTTCAAGATGGAAATTTCTCTCGATTTATTAAGTGTTGCTTCATCAAGGTCACCTCACGATATCAATATGGCGGGTGGACCGTGTATGTAGATTCTCGGCCTTGGATACCTCATGTGATTCCACAAATACGCCCCTTTCTCCGGCGGTCTTGTTTCTTCTTTGGTATATGAATGGCTCAAACACTGACAGCCATAAATATTTTGAGATACACTGCTTCTTTTCGGTGAACATTTCTTCTCTGGTCTTAACCCGCGTAATCTATGGGATAATTGGTTATGCATATAAACAACTACCATTGTTGCTTATTTCCATAAGCACATAGGAAGATGCCCTTTGATCGTGAATCATGGTCTTACAACTTCCATAATTGTTTTGTTCTTCCTTTCTGGCCTACACTGCTTTGTTGGGGATTATAGGGAGGTGTTAGTTCCCTCTTGATCCCAAATCTCTGCAGAAGTTTACGAACCCTTTGAGGTATATTCTCCTCCATTATTCCGATATAGATATCTTGACCTTTCTTCAAAGACTTCTCTTATCAAGGCTTTGAATTCCTTTGAACTTGTTGAATACTTCATCTCTTTAGATTTTAAGAAATATATCCAGGTCTTAATTTAGAATAGTCAATAAATGATACATATATACCACATTGTAGAGGATGATGTTGGGGCCACACGCCCGAATAGGGTCGAGTTCCAATACTCTTATGCTTTGCTATCTCCTGGAAAAGGGTTCACTTTCCCTATGCACACATCCATTGCCTATGCCTTCATGATCAACCTTGAGTTCGCACAACACACCCTGACAGCTTTGCCTATGCATGGTAGTGCCTTGTAGTTGATGTGGGCTGGGGTCTCTTACAAAGTTTGCATGAGTTTTCATGGCATGGGTCATAGAATCCTCTGAGTGACCCTTTAATTTAAACAAGCCATTTTCTTCACTTCCAAATTATGATTGCTTCATTTAAGGTTTCTCCTGTATTCACACATATAAGAACTTCTCCATCTATGCAACCGGTACTTTCTTGTCTAAAGATGATATGGAAAGTAAGTTATTCTTTAGGCCCAATAAAAGTGATCCCTTCATTGTTATTGAGTTTTCTCGAGGCCTAGCTTGTCGCTTGATTCTCCTGCCCCTTGCTGATGGATATTGATAATCATCTCAAAGAGTCACTTTCTGAAAATTCTTTTTGGAAATACAAGAGAGAGTATTTTTCTTACCTCGCCATGTGTGTTTTGATGCATCACTATCATTAGCCATGTGTCCTCTCCGTGTGATACATGTATCCCCAGAGAAATGAGATCAAGACATGGTCCTTAATCATCTTCATAGGTGGTTCTTCATCTTTGACTATGTGGGCATGTCTTTTGTGCTTCCTCTTGTATTCTTCTCTTCCACCGACAAGATTTTGCCTTGTGTCCCATCTTATCACAATGATAGCATTGTATAGATGAGAGATCCTTGCGTTGTCCTTTCTTTTTGAAAATTTCTTGGATGAGATTGTTTGTTGTTGAATTTGTTTGAAGGTTGAGGATCTCTATGAGGTTCCCTTTGAAGAGGTAGGGTTTCTTCCTTCCTGTAGGCTGAGTAGTTAGGGATTGATCATCATCCCTTGATAGTAATGCTTCATGGTTAGCTACCCTTTGTCTCTTCTTGGATGCATTCCCATAGGCTCTCAAATCAGTTTCCTTTCTCGGCATATCACCGGATGAAAGCATCCCAAAAGTTTAGTGCGGAGAGGACCATTTAGGGCCGCCACAATTGCCTTCATCGATGGTGGTGTCTCCAATCGCTTAACCGTTTCTTAATTGAGATTCGAGAAACATTCTTGAATCATTTCTCCTTTGCATCTGGTATTCTTCAATTGAGATCTTAGATTCCGTTCCGTTGATGTTCTTTCCTTCATAGTTTTGCTTAGAGAGTCAAACATCTCTTCGATTTTTCTTGGACAATACATACGAGATCAAGTGGTCTTTTTGATTGAATCTGTAATGATTCTTTGAGCCCTAATCAAGTCCTTCTGATGCTTTCACTTCTCTACGGCATCTTCGTGTTCCTCCACTTCTTCTTTGATGAATTTTAAGAATATTTCCTTCAAGGATCGGACTGATCCTATACTTCCATGCATGGAATTTGTCTATGCCTTCTAGTTTCTGCAACTTTTAGCTTGGTGATTTTCACCATCCCCACCCCTGTCCGTCCCCAGGCAGTAGCCTCGTATAATCCAGAAAATCCAATTTTTACCCCCTTCAAATCTGATTTCTCTGACTGGTGCTTCTGTACTTCGTACTTTTGTGAAACTAGGGTTTCACCTCTGGGAGAATCCAGCTAACGGAAAAGGTGCCTATGCCAAAATGATCCTGGGAGGGTACAACTAGGGTGGTTTTGGTAAAAGATTCACCTTTTGCAAAACCCTAATTTTTAGGTACCTAATGCTTGACGCTTACTCTTATGGAATATGCTTCCTTCAAAGTTGGCTGATCTCAAATCCATGTTAATGTTTATGCCATTATTATAGTTCTTTTCATTTGGCCAGATAAGAGCAACATAAGAACAAGATCACCAGAAATACACATTCACAAGAGACACACAACATTTATCCCGAAACCTCGGGAGAAAACCCAAAGAAAACTTCCTTATCATAAATTGCCAATACAATGTTCAAGAGATAACTCAAACCAATACAAAAGATAGTCTAGTCCTCTCCAAAATATGCGCCACTCTTCTCCTCCTCTCTCCAACTGGTAATTGCAGCTTGCCTCTTAAGAGAATGAGCAACTGAGTTGTGTGATAAAGTGAGGCGCTAGCCTCCCTATATATACAAGAATGGCATGTGTGAAAGGTCTTCACTGGCAGGGCCGACCTCTCACTCTATGTGGGTAAACCCACCTTTAATTTAATTCTGGGTCTCAATAATAATTGTTGGGTCTGACTTCTTATTCTGCCTATTACAATTGTTTGTTGACCAATCCGCAAAAGGGGATTTGGTCCTAATACAATTATCGACATGATTAATCCACAATGGGGATTAATCCTATGAATAAAATAACAATAATAATAATAATACTCTTTTTAGTTACATTATTTCAATAGCTACTAGGATAACATAAAGTGGAAGTAGCACCATAATGTCACTTTGGAGGTAGAGGTACATGGAGTGCCATAGGGTAAGCAATAGGTGGTACCACACGTGTGTGTACATACCTCGGCAAGTGGGACATCTATATAATGTGTTCATGCTTTTGAAGGTCTTTGATCTTTTAAGAGGAACCTTTCATTGTTCTCAAGACCTCTTTGGGTGAGCATCTTGTTATCACCCTGTAATTTCCCAGGCTGAGGAGGAAATTGGCAGGGGTAGCCACAAAACCGCTCCGAGTCAAGGATCTAGCCCTCCAAGACTCAGAGAGGGATATCTTTGTCTAATATAGCTTTCTTGAGATTATATATTAGGCTAGTTATGCATAACATGGGTTTGTTTATGGATTTTTGAATTGGCTTGGTTGAGACACAAAAAGAGGGCCATTGGGCAAAATGGAGTCAACGATTAAGGATGTTTTGATGAATAAATAATTGAAACAAATGTAACCAGGCAAGGCAGTCACATCAGTGGATTCTTTGAGATTGTAAAATGGAAAAGAAGCATATATTAGGGTCCAATTTAAATGCAGAGCAGAGCTCATCTGAATTCTGAATCCAATTTTCAGAAGAAAACATTAATATCATTTAAAGCCAAATCAGGGTGTCTAAGACAAATCCTAAACCATAATATTCTTATAAATGATAAAGAAATAAAACAATATGTGAGACAAGATAATAACAGATTACATAAGAAAGGTACTTCACCACATGATCATGACACAGGAATCTGGGAACAAAGTCTTTGTATTTATCCAAGAAAATCACTAAAAACCTATGAGCATTTTTTACATTTTTTGGTCATCCCAAGTCCCAACCCTCTTTTCTTCAAAGTCATAGGCTTTATAGCCTTTACATAACAGTTCAAGATCCTATAAAAATGGATCTGAAATACTTAAAATAGAATAAAATCAAAACTAGTATGATATGTCAAATCTAGTCCTGATTTAAGGGTCAACCCTTATCAACTAGATCTTCAACAATATTCGACAACATTCGGCACTATCTGATATCTTCAATAACTTTCCAAGTGATGACAAGGCATTTTGAAATCCTGTTTTGACAAATAAGCAGTTTTTTAACCAAAAAATGAAAAGCCACTTAACCTTCTTGCCTTAGCATCTGCCTCAAAAACTGGAAAAGGATGATGATATGTATCCTTTTAATCTTTATCTTTCATTTCGAACCCCTTCTAGACGATCTGGAAACAAAAATATTTGATCTGAGCAAAAAGATGAGCATTTTGCCAGTTTCTGCGTTTTCGGTGGCTTACAGGTATAAAACAGAGTAGGATTAGTTGTCGAAAGTAGAGATTTCGGTAGCTAATAGCGCTTTGAGGAAAACGAATAAGCTGCTGAAAATCCTGAGTTTTCCACAACCTTTCAAAACTGCAAAAATGGATTTACTTCAATCTACCTACTCTTTAGGATCCTTATTTAGGTTCTCGACAACTTCTGCTAGAGATTTTAAATCAAGATGTGCTCTTGGCTTAGGATTTTTAAGCCTTAGTTTGATCCTTAAACCTCTAACCATTTTAAGCAACTTACGATTCTCCTTGAACAATTTCTTATTCCTCTTATGTTCCTTTGCATGCATTTTAGCTAACCTTTCAAACAATCTCTTACCTCGTTTGATGTGTTTCTTATAGTCTAGTTTTGGGATTTAATGACCCTCTCAATCAACTTCATCTCTGATATTTCTTCTTTAAGCTTTTCAATATTTGATGTTGACTTCTTTGCTTTGCTTGTTGATGCTTCAGGAATCTCTAGGTCTGGAACCTCTGGTGAAAAAGGTGCTTCTTCAAAAGCAGCTTTCTCAGGAACCTCTCCTTCTACTGACTCTAAATCCTCCTATGAATCTGTATAAGGAAGATTCAGGACATTTTTGTCAGGGGCACTAGCTTTCCCTTCTGTAGCTTGATTGAAATCAAGCTTCTTTTTAGCTCTCTTAGACTTAGAAGAAGAAACTTGCTCCTTTATTTGTACTGGGGAGATAGCTCTTCTTTTCCTTTTACTGCTCATGGGTGTAGAAGATTTCTTGGATGAGATCTTCTTTTTGTCCTTGGGCTGGGGTTTTGGTTCAAATTCTCCCCAGAAAAGGAGATGCTCCCAAGTCTTATTACTCCTCTGCAATTCTTCAAGCACTATAAGCTTGATGAGGCTATGATGGGAGAGCCTACCCTGCACCTTGCTAGGTTTGGCCTGGACCTGGTGTGTCATTTTTGTTAAGCTTCTGTGAAGGTAGAAGGGGAGATTCAAAGGGCATCTACCTGTGAAATGGTTCATAAGCTTTAAATGGTGGAACATTACTCTAACATATCTGCCTTCACATGTGATGTATACCTGAATTGCTTTAAGAAAATGTTGCCACTTTTCTTCCAAGTGATACATTTGTGTTCAGGCTTGAGATAAGACCTGAATTCAATGTCTTTAGTAGTGGTTGATTTGAACCATATTTCACCAGTCCTAGGCATCTTTGTTGTTGCTGCAACAATGGCTTCATTAACCTGTACCTCGATTGTTCCAACTCTGGCCTTATCTCCCTCAAAGGTCAATGCAAATGCCTCAACCACACCTTGATGAAATCCTTGGATTTTTTCACAAAACCTGTAGCAGCCAACATCTTTGAACATCTGGCAAATCTCAAGGTGAGATTCCAGATATGTTATGTCATTGAGCTCCTTCCTGAGCAGAGCTCCTCCCTTCTTCATCTGCAAAACCAATTGTCAATACCTGCAATACAATAAAATCGGGCTTGGGGAGACAAAGTGGCGTTGATAGGGGACGAATTAAAGTTCGGGCAGAGGAAAAATGTGTGATATGGGGAAAAATATTTGAACGAAAACCCTTTATAAAGAATGAAACTCAAATCACAGTGATGATTGTATCATTCGACCAGGATGAAAAACCGCGTGATAGATCAGGTAAAGACGAATGATGTGGGCTTATGATGATCTTAGTTGGCAGTAGATAATTTGGATCTTACTATATTAGGGTTTAAAAATCTCACCGGATAATCATAATCGGACATACATCACTTGCCAGATCGTGTCATTATCCAATTTCAGTCAATTTCGGTAGCGCTTGAGGTGATGATGGCGTGTGTACTACCAACGGTTCAAGAGTCCAATGGGACAGGCCAACCGTTGAAAAAATTATGTGCTTTCGGCAGCTTAGAGAGCCTTGCACATGCCGTTTTAGCTACCGAAAGTGACAGCTTTTCGGCAACTTAGAATGCTTTGAAAAATGGCCCTTAGCTGCCGAAAGTGAAATTTGGGAGTTTTTCTAAATAAAAGTATAGACTCATCACTTCTTGAAAAGACAAGTGAAAAACTCATCCTAAATACGCTTAACTCAAGAATAACAAAAAATCTTTTATCTAATGATCCATCCTATCACCTAACGACCATAACTTGGGAAAATTTATTCCAAGAGACAACAAGACCAGCAAGCCAGGAACTCCATCATGAGACCCACCAATCATATCTGAATTATCAAGTCTCCTATAATTATAGTATACTAACACATCTAAAAGTTTATGTTCTTTTGCTTTTATCTTTTTCCATCTACATTTCCCTCTGGGTCTTCAGCCCCTTCTTCCCATGAAATGAGGTACAATCCCTTCTTGGGCCAGAACACCTGAAAATCCCAAAAGATCATGAGATGAAATGGACTGTGATATGAAAAGTGATAAGTATGATAAGGGATGGCACAATGAATCTTCAAGGAACCCCTCAGTAGCACCCCATTCCCGAGGGTGATCAACTTACTAGGACGCAGTTGTTGAATTTTTATATGAGATGATATGATATAGTATTGTATATGAGATGATGTGATAGATTCATATGAGATGATTTATTACGATGATGAATGTGCCAAATATATATAGATAACCCAAAGGCACATATGGTGACTTTTATCCACTATTTTGCACAAGCTGGATTTCCTGAAGAGCCGCCAAAGAATGAGTTCAAAGTTCAACCGGTCTTGCAAAAGACCACCTTTTTCCACATTTCCACTATTGTAATAAATGACCTGAGTATGAGATATTGTAAAAGGCTATAGGCCACCTAAGACCTAGAAACGAGCTTGTACTCTAGAGTGTTTTTTTTACTTGTTAATTATTTTTTCTGTTTGCCTTTGTGAGCGATTAAATAATTTCTAAGTTTTTTCACTCAGAAGACTGATCCAGAGTTGGAGTACTTGCTCATGATTAGGCCTTGGCATGGAAAATCCAATGTCTAGTGTCTAAATGTATATGAGCTCATACTAGGACATCTTGATTGAGTCATTTGGAAATTGCGGCTAGGTTTGATAGGTTTTTCTTTAAGTTTTAGTGAATTAATTAAATTCCTGCAAAAATGGAAATTTTCAATTATGAGTCAATAAATTGTAAAAATATGGCATCAAACATTGTGAGATGCCATATTTATGGTCGTTTTCCAGTCCAGAGTATCATGCAAACCCCTATTTCCCATATTTCGAGACAAAAAAGTGATTATTATCACTAAAAAATCAAAATTACTCGAAAATTACGGAAAGGGGGTAATTAAATTCATTTCCTAAATTTTAGGAGAACTGGGGAACATGTCAAAAACATGTTTTTTCATGTCTCCAGTTGAATGGAATCCCAAGGCGAGTTAAGCTAAAGGTGAGGTCGATTTCATAAGGTGATGTGGACATGGGGGAGATCCCAATGTGGGAACTTGACCCCACAATCCTAAGTGGCGCATTATGGAGGAGTGGCACATATCCCAAAGTGCCCATGCATCTTTAAACTCTCACTTCACTCCCCTATCCCTCCACTCCACTCACACTCACTCCCACTCGTCCCCACTTACCCTCACTTCCACTCCCATCCACCCTACAACACCTTCACATCACTCCCCTGATCTCCTACACATCTCTCCCTTCACTAATGCGCCACTCCCCTTTCACTCACGCATTCCTAAACCCTAATATGTATCCCCTCTTTGGAAGTGTCACCTCATTTTCTATATAAGAAAGGTCGGCCTCTCCCCGAACTAGGTCATTTTTGGGCAAGCATTGTATCATTGTTGTAATATTTCATTGGAATAATAAATACTTTGGAGTTCAATTGTTGTGGATGTTATGTGTGGATGCTTTGATCTAGTGCCATTTTCTTCATGAGGTAACATGTATCTTGTATTTCAATTTTGTATTCAACTTGCAAGGCTTTGAAGGTATGTTATCATATATTAGGATAAGATTAATCTAGTTTGATTCATCTTGTTTCTTCCTTATAAATCATAGATTTTTACATTGCATGCTTCGTTTTCAGTTAAACTAACATGCATGTTTAAGCGTTGTTGTGTAGGGAAGACCTTTAACAAGTTTGTTGCAGGATTGGAGTACATTGTTGAAAGTTCCTCAATCTTGGAGGATTGACAGGTTGTTGCTTCAACTGTCATTTTCCAATAATTTCAGAGATCAAGCTCCCTCTATTCTTCATCAAAACAACCCCATAGCCCAAGTGTTCCAAGCTCAAGCGGAAACTCCAAAAATTTGATAAATTTCTTTCCCCTCTCTATTTTCTTTGGTTTCATGTTGCTTAGATCAGTCTTAAAGTTAATTTTTAATATCTAAAGGCTGCATGCATTCACTTTCTAGATCTAGTTAGAATTTTGCCAATTTAAAGAAGTAGATCTAGGTCATTTTTAAGCAATTTTTGGTCTATTTTCATCTAGATCTTAGACCAATCTATTGCTCTGTTTTACTTTCAATATCAAGTTATCTATCTGCCCTATGTTTTCTGTTTTAAAATAGAAAACATAAGCAACTAGAAGATCCTAGGTTAGGTCTGTACTAAGTGTCAAAAAACTCCCAAAAATTTTTAGTTTTGCCTTAGAAAATTTTCCGAAAAAATTTGATAATTTTTTTTGTTTTAAACTTCTTTTCATCACATTATAACTTACGTTGCTTGTTGTTTTCTTGCAGCAATAACAGGTCCAAGGGGAGATTTTTTCAAATTTTGGCGAAATCAAGACCTCTGAGGCACCCTGGGGGGTTTAGCTTCATCAACGAAGTTTTCCTTTTCTTCTTCTTTCTTGTACTTCTCTTCTAAGATTCAAAGTGATAAATATCCCTCCTTATTTCTTAAAGCTAAAATCTCAAAGAGAACCTTTGTTCTTTGTTGTAATAGTTGCAATAAAAGCAGGCCCTTTTGTGCCCAATTTCTCCATCCCCATTAGGGGGATTTGTGTTCTTGGTTTGGTTTCTCTTTCTTGTGATTGATGCATGCTTAAATCTCTTAATCAAACACACAAGTCAAGTAAATCGAACACACACTCATTATTTCACATGCATGGCTAATTAATGAATCTTGAATATCTTATGCATGTTTAATTCAACTTGTTTCAAGTCTTTTTCAGCAATAATTCTTGCAATCTCTCAATTTTAAGTATCTTGCATTTCCTTTTCAGTTACAAAGCAGGGTACCTTCTTAATTTCTCTTAAGATTGCAAAAGATATTTTTTTCAATTTTTTTTAAGTATTTGTGCAAGTTTTGTCTCTACAAAGCAGGGTACTAAATCTATCTTTCTTTCAAAGTATTGCAAAGTAATTGAACCTTGCTAGTCTAATTAGGGAAATCCTATAAGGAATATTCGCTCTAGTGGAAACGTAAGGGAACTTGTGAGGTTATCTGGTGGAAACTTTGAGATCTAGGTTCTCTCTATCGGATCCCTTCACATTTTCTTGGGCTTGTGTGTCAAATCAGAGGGTTTACCCTGTTGGATCTGCGGCATTGCTCAACCTCCAATTTACCGACCCTTCCTAAGGACCACATCTAGTTTAGACAAACCTTTACTTTACTTGCAATTAAAATCTTCCCATTAACTGAACATCAATTTACCTTAATAAAACTTTTGATCTACGTTGCCCACGACTCCATTTAAGGCACTGGTAATTGGTATATCTATTTATCTCATGTCAGCGATATTTACATTTATGCATCTTGTCTAACTTTTATGCTTAAATCTTGCAGATCTTGTATCCTTTGATTTATGCATGTTTATGAGCAAGTACTTTATGATTATGATGATGATGATGAATGTTAAATGTTGATTGATTAAGTTTTATTTCAAGCAATAAACTCCTAGATTAAAAGTTCTTTTTCTTTCTTAGTTAAAGAGCCTTAAATTATTTTTATAGGGACTACCCCCTTGGCTTCGGTAGGAGTTGGCCTAGATGGAGGAGTTGAGGATCGGGTGACAGCACCTTGACTCGAAACTTGCCCCCAAGGACACACCAAGTGGATTGAAGGTTTCTTCCACGTTACCCCAGGTGTGTATAAAGATGACAACATTTTTGGCGTCGTTGTTGGGGATAAACCTTTCTATTCCCGGATCACGACTTGCTTTTCCTTTTATTTTACTTAGTTTTATTTTCATGCTTGAAGTTTATCAGAAATAGACTCAACCATCTGGCGGATCCACTTATTTCCAATTTAACTAAGTATTCTACTAGGAGGAACTCAGAAGGACTACTTAACCTCATTCCTGAACCTGAAAAGGTTTATTGAAGGAGGTTAGCCAAAGCCTCTTATCCTAGAGTACTTAGTCATTTAGGAACAGAGTCCATTTCTGATATTCACCTGCTCTTTGTCAATAAAAGATTTACGTCAAAAATGGCTATATATGAAATATGTGACTTTACTACAATTAATAATTATCCACATGCTCTTCCTGAAAAAGCTCTTGAAAAGTTGCCTAGTTTCCAGGGAAATAATGCTATATCAACCAAAATGCATATTAAGGCTTTCATGAGATGTACTAACAAATGGTGTGCAACCCATGATTATGGGGATGTAAAGATGAAATTGTTTGTTCTCTCCTTAGAAGATATTGCCTTAGATTGGTACAAAGATATTCCTGACAACAAATTCAAAATGCTCAAAGATATTACAGATGCCTTCATAGAAAAATGGGGGGAAAATAAATATGACCATCAGTTGTTAGCAGCCCTTAACTCAATCAAGAAGAATGAGAATGAAACAATGGATGAGTTCAATCAGAAATTTAATGAACTTGTCTCTAGCATGCACACAAACATCAAACCTCCAACGGATGCTATATTGATTTACTATGTAGAGGCCTTTGGAGGGGAAATGAGATACCCGCTTAGAGATAAGGAACCCCGCATCCTCAAGTCAGCACAAGATATAGCAATCAAAATAAATAAAAACATGCAGGCATCAGGCAAGTCCAACCTTCCTGGTTTTAGTAGAGGTAGTTCTTCTAGGCAAACAGAGGCGAAGGACAAGGCTGCAGCTGCAACTCCCGAAAATAAAGACCCAAATTTCGACCTCCTAAAGGTCGTTACGGAGATGGTCAAACGAATGGAAGCTACCCATGCTACTCAACTTAGTGCCATGAAAAATAGTCTGATAGCAATGGAAAGGTCACAAAATAACAGGTTTCCACCTAGACCAAATAATGATAGGTGGCAGAGAAAAGGTCCCCCTTAAGACAAAAGGCCCCCTAGTCAACTAGAGTCAAATAATGTGGTCAATGAAGAAGCAACACCTTTCTACAAAGCTTGTGAATACTTTCATGAGGAATCCACCTATCCAGTATTTTGCCAGATTAATGAACAAGGCCTTCCTCCAACCAATAACTATGTAGGGAAAGCTAGAAACTCCAACCACGTCAATAATTTTGGTGAAACTCACCATCTATCTATGGATTATTGGCTTCAGATGCAAGAGAGGAGTGAGCAGGCAAATAAAGTGGTTCAAGAATATGATAATGTGACTAAGTTATATGGTCACAAACCTACAGATGAGTAGATATTAGAGATGGCAAGGCACAGAGGGATTATGCAAAGGTTAGGTCTAAAAATCACAAGACCTTATCAAAATGTGTGTGCCATGGACTCTAGAGAAATTGAAACACACGGAATAATCATACACCTCCGAGTCAAGCTAGCCTTTCATCCTAACTTTGCTTTCAAAATGGATGTTATAGTCATAGATGTATCAGATGCTTGGGGGATGCTTCTATCTAGGAAATGGGGAGCTCATATGGGTGGTTGCTTGAATATGGATTTGACATTTGCAACTATTCCATACCCTCGTTCCTCAACTGAAAATTTATGACTCTTTAGGGAACCATAAAAGAAATATCACATAGAAGATCCTAAAGAGCAATTTAATGAATTCTTATGCCAAGTGTCTGACATGGGAAACTTCTCCATATGTTCTAACTTCCTAGCACCAACTCAAGAGAAATTCAAAGATGAAAAAGTAGCAATAAAGATTTGAAAATGAATTTTGATGGAGCCCACTCTAGATCAGGAAAAAGGACAAGCATTGTTTTTAAATCTCCAATAGGAAAGACTTTCAATTTTGCATTCAGACTTGAGTTTGATGCAACTAATAATGTGGCAAAGTATGCGGCACTTTTGCTAGGCTTAGAAATCGCTAAGGACATGGGTATCAAGAATCTCAATATAAAGGGTGACTCAGACTTAGTGATTCTCCCAGTAAAGAACAAATATGCATGCAAAAGTCAGAGGCTTAGAAGATACAGAAATGTTATATGGGATACCATGGAATTATTTGATGCCATGGACCTCATTTCTATCCCTAGAGAACAAAACAACTTGGCTGATAGTCTAGTTGTAGCAGCTTCTACCCTCCAACCCTCAGAAGATCTAATGAAAGGTGAAGGTAAGTTGAAGATAATATTTAGGCCATCTGTCCCAGATAATGTTGATCATTGGCAAGTCTTCAAAGATGATGAACAAGTTCTAAGGTTCATCCATAATATAGGGGAATTCTCATATTTTAATGTCAGCTACAAAGAGGAGGGTAAAGAGTATGTTGAGGAGGATAATCCAATTAAAAATCCAGTTCCCATAGGCATAGTTGCCCTAGAAGAAATTTTTGACAGGGATGATATGTACAAAAAGAAAAAGGAAACAATAAATCTTGGCAATTATATTGAAACCAACATTAGGACAGAGGAAGTCCCAAGGTTTATAAAAATTGGAAAAGGAACCACAGAAAAAGAAAGAAAGGAATTGATCAGCTTAGTCCAAGAGTATAGGGATGTGTTTGCTTTCACATATGATGAACTCAAAGCATACAAAGAAGATGTGTTTCAACACACTATCCCCCTCAAGGATGACACAAAACTTTTCAGACAAAAACTTAGGCGAATAAATCCTAAGTTGGCACCTCTAGTTCAAGTCGAGCTCAAAAAGATGTTGGATGTTGGAATCATTGCTCCAACCATACATTCATCTAGGCACTCAAATTTAGTTGTTGATAGAAAAAATAATGGAGGGATAAGATTATGTATTGATTTTAGAAAATTAAATCTTGCATGTATTAAAGACAACTATCCCCTACACAACATGGAGACCCTACTTCAAAGGGTAACTGGTTCCAAGATTATGTCCATGTTGGATGTCTTTTCAGGCTATAACCAAGTTTTGTTGAGGAAGGAAGATCAGAACAAAACTAACTTCACCACACCTTGGAGTACTTTTGGATATCTAAGGATGCCTTTTGGCTTACTTAATGCAGGTGCCACTTTTCAGAGAGCCATGGATTTTGCCTTCCATGAACTAATGGGTAAAATCATAGAAATCTACCAAGATGACTTAACAGTATTTTCTAAGAAAATGTCAGATCACATAAGTCATCTCAGGTAGGTTTTTGAAAGATGTCAAAAATATGGTATCTCCTTGAATCCAACTAAGTCCATCTTAGGCATAGACGAAGGCAAGTTGCTAGGTCATATTATAGCAGAAGACGGGGTAAAAATGGATCCTGAAAGGGTCAAATCCATACAAAAAGTTCCTTTACCCCCAACCAAGAAATCCCTTCAATCCTTTCTTAGACAGATAAAATTCGTCAGACAGTTCATACCTAACTTCGATGAGTTAATGAAACCACTCCTTAAGTTATTAAAGAAAGATGTTAAGTATGAGTGGACAGAAGAAAGAAAGATTGCTTTCAAAACTATTAAGGATGCAATTGGCAAATCACATGTGTTAATTAGTCTTGATTATTCAAAAGATTTTCAAATCTTTTCCTTTGCTTCTGAAGACACTATTTCAAGGGTTTTGCTCTAGAAGAATGATGAGGATCGGGAGCAACCCATTGCTTTCATGAGTAAAGCATTACAAAATTCAGAGCTTAACTATACTAGTATGGAAAAGCAAGCATATTCCTTAGTCAAATCCCTCAAACATTTCCGAGTCTACATAGGATACTCAAAGATTGTGGGGTATGTCCCTCACGTAGCAGTGAAAGATATCCTTGGGCAGCAGGATTGCTTGGGAGACAGAGAAAAGTGGGTTTCAAAGATTCAATAATATGACTTAGAGATTAAACCCGCTAAGTTGATTAAAGGTCAAGGTTTATCTCAAATGCTCACTAAAGGAAATGAAAAAGTGTTGGACTTAGTATGCCAAAACAATCAAACTAGGCCAACCTTGTCATCAAAGCTTCAGAAATTAGAACAACGCCAATGGTATGTAGATATCATCTACTTTATCTCAAACCTTACTTGCCCAAGTCATTTGATTGGTCACAAGAGGAGGGCTTTAAGGTTGAAAGCAACAAAGTATTGTATCATTCAAGACGGCTTGGGGTGGAAGAACCCTGATGGAGTGATACTTAGGTGTGTTGATGAGCTCGAGTCCAAGAGACTTTTGGTTAAATTCCATTTAGGGTTTTGTGGTGGTCACTTTGTGGCTAAAACTACCGCCCACAAAATCCTCAGAGTAGGTTATTATTGGCCGACCATTTTCTCAGAAGTACACAAAATGGTCAGGGATTGTCAGCAGTGTCAGTTATTTTCAGGGAAGCAAAAGCTAGCAGCCTTGCCTCTTCAGCCTGTGGTTGTTGAAGCTCCTTTTCAGCAGTGGGGGCTTGACTTCATTGGTCAGTTTAAGGATAATTCAAGTAATGGTTATACTTGGATAATTACAGCAACTGACTATTTTACTAAGTGGGTAGAAGAAATACCCACTAAGTCAGTGACCGACAAAGTGGTCATGGATTTCCTTGAAGATAGGATAATCACTCGATTCAGTGTGCCCGCCAAGATTACAATGGATAATGCTAAGGCCTTCAATTCTACAGATTTATCTTCTTTATGTTTTAAGTATGGTATTGTGTTGTCCCACTCTTCAAACTATTATCTCGAAGGTAATGGTCTTGTTGAATCCAACAATAAGAACTTAATGAATATTCTCAAGAAAACAATAGGGGATAATAAGAGGTCATGGGACAACAAGATAAAGTTTGCATTATGGGCAGACAAAATAACCAAAAAGAGTTCCACCGATAAAATCCCCTTTGAGCTTGTCTACAGGCTTGATGCTACTTTACCACTTCACCTAAAACTTTCAGTGTATCAGTTTGTTCAAAAGTATGGTCTAGATAAGGACTTCCAATAGAACATGATTGATCAGTTGATAGAGTTAGACAAAATCAGATGGAAAGCATTGGATCAAAGCATAAAGAATCAGAACAAGGTAAAGAGGACTTTTGACAAGTCTTCACGGCAGAGAGTTTTCCAGGAAGGCGACACAGTCCTTCTTTGGGATAAAAGAAGGAAAAATCCAGGGAACCATGGAAAGTTCGAAAATTTATGGGCGGGTCCATATATCATACAAGGTTCAGCTGGCAAGAATTCACTCTATCTAAACAGGTTGGATGGTGAGAATTTGGCCCTTCCAGTCAATGGCCAACTTCTCAATCTTTTCTTCACAGAGGTCATCTGATGCCCATGGGAGCATCTACTGTATCATACTCTCTAACCCTTATATTTCATACATTATGCTTTGTATTTTCTGTACTATATGCACATGTATACTAACACTTTGTTGTATTATATGTACTTGTATATTTTCATTGCAAATTGTGTTTAATGTTGGTTTTATATGGATATTATTGTTGATATGCGTCCATGATGCAGGTAGCGTAATTCTGGATTCTTGCATGTTCTCCTATAGATTTATAGATCAACCACACGTCCCCACATGGATCCAATGTTATCCACCAATTTGCACAAGATAGATTTCTTGAAGAGCCACCAAAGAATGAGAAAACAATGCTCATATGACAGAGTTCAAAGTTCAGTCGATCTTGCAAAAGATCACCCTTTTCTGCATTTCCACTATTGTAATAAATGACCTGAGTATGAGATATTGTAAAAGGTTATTGGCCACCTAAGACCTAAAAACGAGTTGGTACTCTAGAGTGTTTTTTTTTAATTTTAATTATTTTTTCTGCTTGCCTTTGTGAGCGATTAAATAATTTCTACGTTTTTTTCACTCAGAAGACTGACTCCAGAGTTGGAGTACTTGTTGGTGATTAGGCCTTTCCATGTAAAATCCAATGTATAGCGTCTAAATGTATATGATATCATACTAGGACACCTTGATTGAGTCATTTGGAAATTGCGGCTAGGTTTGATAGGTTTTTTTTTAAGTTTTAGTGAATTAATTAAATTCCTGCAAAAATGGAATTTTTTAATTCTGAGTCAATAAATTGTAAAAATATGGCATCAACTATTGTGAGATGTCATATTTATGGTCATTTTCCAGACCATAGTATCATGTAAACCCCTATTTCCCATCTTTAAAGACAAAAAAGTGATTATTATCACTAAAAAATCAAAATTGCTCGAAAATTACGGAAAAGGGGTAATTAAATTCATTTCCTAAATTTTAGGAGAACTGGGGAACATGTCAAAAACATGTTTTTTCATGTCCCCAATTGATTGGAATCCCAAGGTGAGTTAAGCTAAAGGTGAGGTCGACTTCATGAGGTGATGTGGACATGGGGGGGATGCCAATGTGGGAACTCGACCCGACAATCCTAAGTGGCGCATTGTGGAGGAGTGGTACATATCACAAAGTCCCCATGCATCTCTAAACTCTCACTTCACTCCCCTCTCACTCCACTCCACTCACACTCACTCCCACTCATCCCCACTTACCCTCACTTCCACTCCCCTTCACCCTACAAGACCTTCACATCACTCCCCTCATCTCCTACGCATCTCTCCCTTCACTAATGTGCCACTCCCCTTTCACTCACACATTCCTAAACCCTAATATGTATCCCCTCTTTGGAAGTGTCACCTCATTTGATATATAAGAAAGGTCGACCTCTCCCCAAACTCGTTCAGTTTTGGGCAAGCATTGTAACATTGTTGTAATCTTTCATTGGAATAATAAAGATTTTGGAGTTCAATTGTTGTGGATGCTATGTGTGGATGCTTTGATCTAGTGCCATTTTCTTCATGAGGTAACATGTATATTCTATTTCAAATTTGTATTCAACTTGCAAGGCTTTGAAGGTATGCTATCATATGGTAGGATAAGATTAATCTAGTTTGATTCATCTTGTTTCTTCCGTATAAATCATAGATTTTTACATTGCATGCTTCGTTTTCGGTTAAACTAACATGCACGTTTAAGCGTTGTTGTGTAGGGAAGACCTTTAAAAATTTTGTTACGGGATTGGAGTACATTGTTGCAGGTTCCTCAAGATCGGAGGATTGATAGGTTGTTGCTTCAACCGTCATTGTCCAATAATTTTAGAGATCAAGTTCCCTCTATTCTTCATCAAAACAACCCCATAGCCCAAGTGTTCCAGGCTCAAGCGGAAACTCCAAAAATTTGATAAATTTATTTCCCCTCTCTATTTTATTTGGTTGCATGTTTCTTAGATCAGTATTAAAGTTCATTTTTAATATGTAAATGTTGCATGCATTCAGTTTCTAGATCTAGTTAGAATTTTGCCAATTTAAAGAAGTAGATCTAGGTCATTTTTAAGCAATTTTTGGTCTATTTTCACCTAGATCTTAGACCAATCTATTGCTTTGTTTTACTTTAAATATCAAGCTATCTAGCTTCCCTATGTTTTCTATTTTAAAACAGCAAACAGAAGCAACTAGAAGAGCCTAGTTTAGGTTCATACTAAGTGTCAAAAAAGTCCCAAAACAATTCAGTTTTGCCTTAGAAAAATTTCCGAAAAAAATTGATAATATTTTTTGTTTTAAACTTCTTTTCATCACATTCTAACTTACGTTGCTTGATGTTTTATTGCATCAATAACAGGTCCAAGGGGAGATTTTTCCAAATTTTGGCGAAATCAAGGCCTCCGGGGCACCCTGGGGGGTTTAGCTTCATCAACGAAGTTTTCCTTTTCTTCTTCTTTCTTGTACTTCTCTTCTAAGATCCAAAGTGATAAGGATCCCTCCTTCTTTATTAAAGCTAAAATCTCAAAGAGAACCTTTGTTATCTTTTGTAATAGTTGCAATAAAAGCGGGCCCTTTTGTGCCCAGTTTCTCCATCCCCGTTAGGGGGATTTGTGTTCTTGGTTTGGTTTCTCTTTCTTGTGATTAATGCATGCTTAAATCTCTTAATCAAACACACAAGTCAATTAAATCGAACACACACTCATTATTTCACATGCATGGCTAATTAATGAATCTTGAATATCTTATGCATGTTTAGTTCAACTTGTTTCAAGTCTTTTTCAGCAATAATTCTTGCAATCTCTCATATTTAAGTATCTTGCATTTCCTTTTCAGTTACAAAGCAAGGTACATTCTTAATTTCTCTTAAGATTGCAAAAGATATTTTTGCAGTTTTTTTAAGTATTTGTGCAAGTTTTGTCTCTATAAAGCACGGTACTAAATCTATCTTTCTTTCAAAGTATTACAAAGTAATTGAACCTTGCTAGTCTAATTAGGGAAATCCTATAAGGAATCTTCGCTTTAGTGGAAATGTAAGGGAACTTGTGAGGTTATCTGGCGGAAACTTTGAGATCTAGGTTCTCTTTGTCGGATCCCTTCACATTTTCTTGGGCTTGTGTGTCAAATCAAAGGGTTTACCCTGTTGGATCTGCGGCATTGCTCAACCTCCACTTTAGGGACCCTTCCTAAGGACCACATCTAGTTTAGACAAACATTTACTTTACTTGCAATTAAAATCTTCCCATTAACTGAACATGAAATTACCTTAATAAAACTTTCGATCTATGTTGCCCACGAATCCATTGAAGGCACTAGTAATTGGTATATCTATTTATCTCATGTGAGCAATATTTACATTTATGCATATTGTCTAACTTTTATGCTTAAATCTTGCAGATCTTGTATCCTTTGATTTATGCATGTTTATGAGCAAGTACTTTATGATTATGCTGATGATGATGAATGCTAAATGTTGATTGATTAAGTTTTATTTCAAGCAACAAACTACTAGATTAAAAGTTCTTTTTCTTTCTTAGTTAAAGAGCCTTATATTATTTTTATAGGGACTACCCCCCTTGCCTTCGCTAGGAGTTGGCCTAGATGGAGGAGTTGAGGATCAGGTGACAGCACCTTGACTCGAAATTTACCCCCAAGGACACACCAAGTGGATTAAAGGTTTCTTCCACGTTACCCCAGGTGTGTATAAGGACGACAACAGTGACCATCCATGAAAGGATGCGTCTCTAATAATTATAATAACTATTTATTATTATTATTATTATTATTATTATTTTAATAATATTATTTATAATTAATAATTATATTATTAATTATTAATTTGGGAGAATGTCTTTCTGATGCTGTCCAAACATCAACGCACCCTCTCAATGAGAGAGACATTTTGCACCTCAAGCACCTTGAGTCCATATCACTGTTTGTCATGATCAAGGAAGGACTACACCTGGGCCCATTTACCATAAGTACACCCTTGTGATAAATGTATATTATCTCCCTTGGTCTACATCCCAATCTAGGATAAGGTTTTCCCAATGCTTACTAGGGCCATTCACCATAGGTACACCCCTGTGAGTGAATGTTTGCTCGATGTTGAAACATCAACACTCCCTTTTAACTAGGGAGGTATCTTTTCACGATGCCTTCATCTAGTAGTCCACTGACTACTCTGTAATCAACTAGTAGCACACTGCTACTACCATGCCATCGGTAGCTCAAATCATCCACCACAATCTTTATGACTATGCTGCAATCAACCAGTAGCACACAAATAATGCAATGCCATCCAAAAATACACAACTATTTCCAGGTCATAGTAGTACACAACTATTGTCTGGTGGTACACAACCACTGCCATAGTCTCACGACTATGTAGCAATCCACTAGTAGCACACAACTACTAGCATGTTGTCCAGTGGTACACAACCACTGCCATAGTCTCACGACTACGTATCAATCCACTAGTAGCACATAACTACTAGCATGTTTTCCAGTGTTACACAACCACTATCATAGTCTCACGACTATGTAGCAATCCACTAGTAGGACACTGTTAGAAATTCATGGGAAAACTAGAACATAAATATTCTTTTAAATTTATTCACTACAGTAGATATGGATCAACAATCAAATCAAAATTTCTGAAGTAGACCAATCACATAAATGATGAATCTGAACATTACTTAAAGAAAACAATTCTTAACTATATCTGAACACGAACAGAAGAAACAATTATGAATATTAAATTGAACAAAGAACATATTTGATCATGAGCAAAAAAAAAATTTGAACATTACCTTAGTTAGAAAAACAAAGAACATATATACCTGATGTGATGTTGTCCTCTTTTATGTATGCTCAGAAAAAGATTTATGGTTCATGGATCAAACCCTCAGGGGTAGATCTCATCATGAACTAATGAATAGTTTTGCCAAGAAGAACTAGGTAGATCTCAAAGACCAATCAACATAAGTAT
>SNQJ01S0050531.1:0-16981 GCA_010110895.2 Picea sitchensis
AATGTTATCCTATTTTACCCCTTCTGCAGAGTATAAGCGTATAAATATCTTTAGTTAGACCTTTGGAATCCTATTAGGTAAATGGATATTGAATCCTTCCAAGCCTACTGTCTCACAGAACGAAAGTGAGGACACCTGTAAAGGACCAAATTTTGGAAATTGAAGGGATCTGGAAAACCCCTTTGTTTTTTCAAATGCTAAACAATCTTGAGAATAGACGCCTTTCGGAGGTCTTTGCTTTCCTTGTTTCTTTTCAGAATGGGCTACCCTCTCCTTAGTCAAGGTCCATGACAAATTTAGAGATTTTCCCTTATAGAAAACCTTTATCCATTTGTATCCTTCTGTGCGAGTAAAACTCTTAAGTATTTATGCTTTCGGAATTCAGGAATTGTCGTATATTGTGGTTTGACATTTGAAACCCTGAAACCCGGAATCCCAGAGTGTTGGTCCCACACCCTTTCACCTTTCGAAAATTCAGGAATTGTCGTATATTGTGGTTTGGTATTTGAAACCCCAAAATCCCGAAATCCTGAAACCCGAAATCCTGAAGTGGTGGTCCCACATCCTTTCACTTTTTAGAATTCGGGAGTTGTTGTGTATTGTGGTTTGGTATTTGAAACCCCGAAATCCTGAAGTGGTGGTCCCACATCCTTTCACCTTTCGGAATTCAGGAGTTGATGTGTATTGTGGTTTGGTATTTGACACCCCGAAATCCTGAATCTCGAAATCCTGAAGTGGTGGTCCCACATCCTTTCACCTTTCGGAATTCAAGAGTTGTTGTGTATTGTGGTTTGGTATTTGAAACCCCGAAATCCTGAAACCCAAAATCCTGAAGTGCGGGACCCATCTTCCCTTTTTCCGCATTTCAGAGGTTTGTATGTGTGGTTGTTTGGGCACTTGCACTCGCGAAATCCCGAACTCCGAATTCACGAAGTACTAATCACCTTTCGAGAGTTGCAGTGTGTTGATGATTGAATTTTGTGCTTACGAAAACCCGAACCCCAAAACCCAAAGTACTCGACATCTTGTCGCAAATTCGGGAAATGTTGTGTGTTGATGTCCAGCTCTTATACTCACGAAAC
The DNA here is from genome assembly GCA_010110895.2 of Picea sitchensis. Taxonomy (NCBI): domain Eukaryota; kingdom Viridiplantae; phylum Streptophyta; class Pinopsida; order Pinales; family Pinaceae; genus Picea; species Picea sitchensis. The sequence goes on from SNQJ01S0050531.1 coordinate 1,083, forward strand.
CCCGAATGCTGAAACCCAAAAATGCTGGCCCACAGTCGTTCTGTATTTTGGATTTCGACAAAACAACAGGGTCCTTTACTTTGTTCGGCACTTTTGGTCACCGAAACTCGATTGACCTCTATTTTCTTCATAAAGTTGTAGGGACTTAGAAGAAACTTATTGTTATGGGAACAACTCTATTAATGTAATGAATGGACTGGTAAAAGAACGTTGGAGAATATCCATCCTGGTTAGGGGCATGGGAGTAACAGACCGGATTACAAGTCGACTGTATTGTAGACATAGGGTAATATTTTTATGTAGGTTTTTGGTCATAAAAACCCCAAAGTTGCTTGTATTGTTAATACTATGGTAGTATTATAGGTACTAGCAGATAAGAGAGTAATTATAAATTTCAGGATCTTAATTAAACATTGAAGTGATGAGTAGACACTCATTATATCATCGATTAGAAAACTTAAGTTGAATGGTAAGGACAGTTGATGACAATAAGGACCCTAACAAACCTTCAGACTCAAGTTTTCTAACATAAAGCTTACTGGCTTGAGATCTCGAAACCTTTCAAGGATAAATGTACAAACATTTTTTTTTTTTATGGTGATTTTGAGGTACATTACATGCAGATTCAACAAACGTTTTTTCCTCTCCCCTGAACACTCAATGCAATGGAGACCATTGCTTTCTAAGGAGGGAGGATTGATCAAGGTGGATATCGGTGGCCACCCACCTTTTCCAACTGGCTCAAAACAGTTTTCTGGCAATTTTGGTAATTTACTATTTTTAGCAGGTTTTAACTTTTGGGGCCATTTTGGGGCCCTAAACGATTTTTTTTGGGAAATATGTTTGCAATATTTTAGTTCATTCAATATTTCACCTAAAATGAATCTCCTCGACAATACCTTTCCAATGGGCTATCATACACCTAAAACGGAGATCGTATGCAAAAGTTACGACCTCGGGAAGTTGATGTACTAACTTACTCAAACGGGGCCCACATGACTTTCGGCGCTTCATCTCCTAGGGTTAGGTTTTTGAATGTCTAGGGATTTTGGCATCTCTTCTTATTGTAAAATGGCCTTTAGAGCCTCATTGTAATGATCTTCTTGCGAATGCGAGTAGTCGTCACATCTCTTCTCAGAGATAAGCTGCCACCATTCTAGTGAGTCTTTCACTCTGTATTTTTACAGTCTCTGTACATTTATTTCATTAATAGAAATCGTGTGTTACTATATATTTGTGTTTATGGTTGCATATCTGATACATTTATGTTATATTATTGAATATCTGTGATACCTCTGTGCATTTCTTTATTATATCTCCGTTCTCATTTCGTGCCGAAAATAATCCGGATCGGTGGTATCAGAGCAGGTTGTTCTTGATCGTTTTTCAGTGAATTTCTCCGACGAGGTCCGAGTATATCAAGTTGGGTATCGATCTTGTCTCTCTTGAAGAAAATCACTCTCGCATGCCCAAGAAACCCTCCATGGCAGAAGAAAAGAAAAACGACAGAGCAGACAATCATATAAGTCTATTGCTTGAGCAAGCTCTCACGCAACAGAGGGAAGAAATGATGGAGAATTTTCCCCACATGCTTCAACGCCTCCCGATAACATCAAGTGCATCTTCATCAAGCGACCACTTTGGAGGCACCTCGCCTTTTAAGGTACAGGTCAATTTTTATATTCCTATATTTGAAGGTTAGATAGATGCAGATGCCCTAGATAAATGGTTAAATCTATTAGAAGGTTAATTCTCTGTTCACAAATTTTCCAACAGAGAAAAGATCATCTTCGCGCTCCTTAAGGCTCTCCCCCATGTCAAACATTGGTGGGAAACTTACTGGGAGCAGAGTTCCACAGAGGAGTCTGGAATATATGGGGTCGAGCCGACTTGGGATTTTTTTGTGGATGCGGTAAAGGAACAGTATTACCCTATTGGCAACTATGAGGACCAGTACATGAGATGGACCACATTGTGGCAAGAGAGGGGCCAAGCAGTTCTGGAGTTCACCAATACCTTCCATACCTTGTGCACCAAGGTGGGTATCAAAGACTCTGAATGACATTTGGTTCTGAAATATAATGGGGCTCTACACAGATACATCCAAACAGAAATGGATTTTTTGGACATCTCATCACTCGGTGCTACCTATCGATATGTTATTAAAATAGAGCAGAAATTTAAGCACCAGAAAAAATGGGAGTTCAGGTCTACAAATCCGCCACAACCAAAGTATGACAAAGACAACCCTAACAAACAGTCTGTTGAAAACCAGTCCAAGCCACAGGAAAAGAAGGGTCATGGGAAGAAAAAGTAGGACATCGGAAAATGGTGCGATTCCCACAAAAGCCCCTGGCACAACACCGATGAATGTCGCTCAAAACAATCATTGGTGGCTGAGATCAAAGACAAGGAGCCGAACGTTGATTCAGAATCTCATTCTGAAAATACTGGTAAAGGAAAGATCATTGACACAGACCCCACTGCTATTGTCACGACCACAACAATTCAACCAGAAGAACCAACAGATCCTGAAGAGGGGGAGCGCCTTTTTCATTCACAGTTGTGGGTGAAGGGGACCCCGCTGCATTTTGTTGTTGATAGTGGAAGCCAGAAGAACCTCATCTCAGAAGAGGTCATCAAATAATTGGAATTTTCGACAACACCAAACCCGCAACCATACAACATCGGGTGGCTTCACCAAGGACAAGATCTTCATGTCAGCGAACAGTGTCGATTGTCATATGGCATCCAACCCTTCAAGGATGAGGTATTATGTGATGTTTCTCCTCTGGATGTCTGTGATGTTCTCTTGGGCCAACCATATATGTGGAGACGCCATGTTGTTTATGAGTCTCGACTCCGTAGTGTCATTGTTACTTTGGGGGGTCATCTCTACAGAATACTAGAGGTATTTCCAACTATTGTTCCACCTAAAAAGTGTGGCAAGGGAGTATCTCATACTGCAAAATTCAGCTTCTTCACAATCTGTTCAAAAGGGGAACAAAAGGACACTGCAACCACTAAAGAATCGCCCCAGAAACAGGTCGACAAGGTTGCAGCAAAGTGCAAAGATTCCTTATGCACATTTTCCTCTCATGTAGCTCAACTTGCTAAAAAGCCTCATCCTCAACAGGTTCATGACAGACTTCCACAAACTGAGCAATGTGATGTCTCCAACAAAAAAAGCAACTCACCAAGATGCATATTCAACAAATGCTTTTTCCTCTCCCCTGGACACTCAACGAAATGGAGACCACTAATTCCTAAGGAGGGAAGATTTATCGAGGTGGATATCAGTGGCCACCCACCTTTTCCAACTAGCTCAAAATAGTTTTCTGACAATTTTGGTAATTTACTATTTTTAGCAGGTTTTAACTTTCGGGTCCATTTTGAGGCCCTAAACGATGTTTTTTTGGGAAAACATATTTGAAATATTTTGATTCATTTGATTTTTCACCTAAAATGAATCTCCTCGACAATACCTTTCCAACGGGCTATCATACGCCTAAAATGGAGATCGTATGCAAAAGTTATGACCCCGGGAAGTTGATATACTAACTTACCCAAAAGGGGCCCACATGACTTTGGTTGCTTCATCTCCTAGGGTTAGGTTTTTGGATGTCTATGGATTTTGGCATCCCTGCTTATTGTAAAAAGGCCTTCAGAGCCTCATTGCAATGATCTTCTTGCGAATGCGAGTAGTCATCAAATCTCTTCTCAGAGATAAGCTGCCACCATTCTAGCGAGTCTTTCACTCTATATTTTTACAGTCTCTGTACATTTATTTCAATAATATAAATAATGTATTATTGTATATCTATGTTTATGGTTGCATCTCTGATACATTTCTGTTATATTATTGAATATTTGCGATATCTCTGTTCATTTCTTTATTATATCTCCTCTCTCATTTCGTGCCGAAAATAATTTGGATCGGTGGTATCAGAGCAGGTTGTTCTTGATCATTTTTCTGTGCATGTCCCCGACAAGGTCCGAGTATAGCAAGTTGGGTCTCGAGCTTGTCTCTATTGAAGACAATTGCTCTCGCACGCCCAAGAAACCCTCCATGGCAGAAGAAAAGAAAAACGACGGAGCAGACGATGCTATAAGTCTGTTGCTTGAGCAAGCTCTCACGCAACAGAGGGAAGAAATGATGGAGAAATTTTCCCACATCCTTCAACGCTGCCCAATAGCATCAGGTGCATCTTCATCAAGCGACCACTTTGGAGGCACCTCGCCTTTTAAGGTACATGTCAATTTTTATATTCCTATATTTGAATTTCAGATAGATATGGATGCCCTAGATAAATGGTTAAATCTATTAGAAGGATATTTCTCTGTTCACAATATTTCTAACAGAGAAAAGATCATCTTCACGCTCCTTAAGGCTCTCCCCCATGTCAAACATTAGTGGGAAAATTACTGGGAGCAGAGTTCCACAGAGGATTCTGGAATATATGGGGTCAAGCCCACTTGGGATTTTTTGTGTGGATGCGGTAAAGGAACAGTATTACCCTATTGGCAACTATGAGGACCAGCACATGAGATGGACCACATTGCGACAAGAGAGGGGCCAAGTAGTTCCGGAGTTCACTAATACCTTCCATAACTTGCACACAAAGTTGGGTATCAAAGACTCCTAATGACATTTGGTTTTGAAATACCGTGGGGCTCTACACAGATACATCCAAACTGAAATGCATTTTTTGGACATCTCATCACTCGGTGCTGCCTATCGATATGTTGTTAAAATCGAGTAGAAATTTAAGCACCACAACAAATGGGAGTTTGGGTCTACAAATCCGCCACGACCAAAGTATGACAAAGACAACCCTAACAAATAATCTCCTGAAAACGAGTCTAAGGACACCAAAAAATGGTGTGATTTCCACAAAATCCCTGGCACAACTCCGATGAATGTCGCTCAAAACAGTCATTGGTGGTCGAGATCAAAGACAAGGAATCGAACGCTGATTCAGAATATGATTCTGAAAATATTCGTAAAGGAAAGCTCATTGACGCAGACCCCACTGCTATTGTCATGAATACAACAATTCAACCAGAAGAACCAACAGATCCTGAATAAGGGGAGCACCTTTTTCATTCACAGATGTGGGTGAAGGGGACCCCGCTACATTTTATTGTTGATAGCGGAAGCCAGAAAAACCTCATCTAAGAAGAGGTTGTCAAACAATTGGGATTGTCGACAACACCACACCCATAACCATACAACATCGGGTGGCTTCGCCAAGGATGAGATCTGTGTTTCAGCCAATAGTGTCGATTGTCATATGGCATCCAACCCTTTAAGGATGAGGTATTGTGTGATGTTTCCCCACTAGATGTCTGTGATGTTCTCTTGGGCCAACCATATATGTGGAGACGCCATGTTGTTTATGAGTCTCAACTTCGTAGTGTCATTGTTACTTTGGGGGTCATCTCTACAGAATACCAGAGGTAGTTCCAACTATTGTTACACCTAAAAAGTGTCGTAAGGTAGTATCTCATACTACAAAATTCAGCTTCTTCACAATCTGTTCAAAATGGGAACAAAAGGACACTGGAACCACTACAGCCTCACCCCAGAAACAGGTCGACAAGGTTGTAGAAAAGCGCAAAGATTCCTTATTCACATTTTCCTCTCATGTATCTCAACTTGCTGAGCAACCTCAGCCTCAACAGGTTCGTGACAGACATCCACAAACTAAGCAACGCGATGTCTCCAACAAGGAAAGCAGCTCACCAAGATGTAGATTCAACAAACACTTTTTCTTCTCCCCGGACACTCAATGCAATGGATACCATTGCTTCCTAAGGAGGGAGAATTGATCCAGATGGATATCGGTGTTCACCCACCTTTTCCAACTAGCTCAAAACAGTTTTCTGGCAATTTTGGTAATTTACTATTTTTAGCAGGTTTTAACTTTCGAGGCCATTTTGAGGCCCTAAATGATGTTTTTATGGAAATTTTTTTTGCAATATTTAAGTTCTTTCGGTATTGCACCTAAAATGAATCTCCTCGACAATACCTTTCCAACAGGCTATCATATGCCTAAAATGAAGATCGTATGCAAAAGTTACGACCCCGAGAAGTTGTTGTACTAACTTACCCAAATGGGGCCCATATGACTTTTGGCGCTTCATTTCCTAGGGTTAGTTTTTTGGATTTATAGCACTTTTGGCATCCTTTCTCATTGTAAAAATGCCTTCAAAGCCTCATTGTAATGGTCTTCTTGCGAATGCGAGTAGCCGTCACATCTCTTCTCAGAGATAAGTGGCCACCATTCTAGCGAGTCTTTCACTCTATATTTTTACAGTCTCTGTACATTTATTTCATTAATAGAAATCGTGTATTATTGTATATCTGTGTTTATGGTTGCATCTTTGATACATTTCTGTTATATTATTGAATATCTGCGATATCTCTGTGCATTTATTTATTATATCTCCGCTCTCATTTCGTGTCGAAAATAATCCGGATCAGTGGTATCAGAGAAGGTTGCTCTTGATCATTTTTCAGGGCATGTCCTCGACGAGGTCCGAGTATAGAAAATTGGGTCTCAATCTTGTCTCTCTTGAAGACAATCACTCTTGCATGCCCAAGAAACCCTCCATGGTGGAAGAAAAGAAAAATGACAGAGCAGACGATCCTATAAGTCTGTTGCTTGAGTAAGCTCTTAGGCAACAGAGGGACAAAATGATGGAGAATTTTTCCCACATCCTTCAATGCCTCGCGACAACATCAGGTGCATTTTCATCAAGTGACCACTTTGGAGGCACCTCGCCTTTTAAGGTACCGTTCAATTTTGATATTCCTATATTTGAAGGTTAGATAGATGTGGATGGCCTAGATAAATGGTTAAATCCATTACAAGGCTATTTCTCTGTTCACAATTTTTTCGACAGAGAAAATATCATCTTCATGCTCCTTAAGGCTATCCCCCATGTAAAACATTGGTGGGAAACTTACTGGGAGCAGAGTTCCACAGAGGAGTCTGGAATATATGGGGTCGAGCCCACTTGGAATTTTTTGTGGATGCGGTAAAGGAACAGTATTACCCTGTTGGCAACTATGAGGACCAGTACATGAGATGGACCACATTGCGACAAGAGAGGGGCCAAGTAGTTCTGGAGTTCACTAATACCTTCCATACCTTGCACACCAGGCTAGGTATCAAAGACTTTGAATGAAATTTGGTTCGGAAATATCGTGGGGCTCTACATAGATACATCCAAAGTGAAATGGATTTTCTGGACATCTCATCACTCGCTACTGCCTATCGATATGTTGTTAAAATCGAGCAGAAATTTAAGCACCAGAACAAATGGGAGTTTGGGTCTACAAATATGCAATAATAAAAGTATGACAAAGACAACCCTAACAAACAGTCTCCTGAAAACCAGTCCAAGCCATAGGAAAAGAAGGGTCACGGGAAGACAAAGAAGGACACTGGAAAATGGTGCGATTTCCACAAACACCCCTGACACAACACCGATGAATTTCGCTCAAAATAGTCATTGGTGGCCGAGATCAAAGACAAGGAGTCGAACGCTAATTCAGAATCTGATTATGAAAATAATGGTAAAGGAAAGATCATTGATGCAAACCCCACTTCTATTGTCATGACCGCAATAATTCAACCAGAAGAACAAACAGATCCTAAAGAGGGGGAGCGCCTTTTTTATTCACAGATGTGGGTGAAGGGGACCTCGCTGCATTTTATTGTTAATAGCAGAAGCCAGAAGAACCTCATCTCAGCAGAGGTCGTCAAAGAATTGGGATTGTCGACAACACCACACCCATAACCCTACAACATCGGGTGGCTTCACCAAGGACGAGATCTTCGTGTCATCCAACAGTGTCGATTGTCATATGACATCCAACCCTTCAAGGATGAGGTAATATGTGATGTTTCCCCACTGGATGTCTGTGATGTTCTCTTGGTCCAACCATATATGTGGAGATGCCATGTTGTTTATGAGTCTCGACCCCATAGTGTCATTGTTACTTTGGGGGGTCATCTCTACAGAATACCAGAGGTAGTCCCAACTATTGTTCCACCTAAAAAGTGTCGTAAGGTATTATCTCATACTGCAAAATTCAGCTTCTTCACAATCTTTTCAAAAGGGGAACAAAAGGACACTGCAACCACTACAACCTCACCCCAGAAACAGGTCGACAAGGTTGCATCAAAGCACAAAGATTCCTTATGCACATTGTCCTCTCATGTAGCTCGAATTGCTGAGCAGCCTTAGCCTCAACAGGTTCGTGATAGACTTCCACAAACTGAGCAACACGATGTCTCCAACAAGGAAAGCAACTCACCAAGATGTAGATTCAACAAACGCTTTTTCCTCTCCACCGGACACACAACGCAATGGAGACCATTGCTTCCTAAGGAGGGATGATTGATCGAGGTGGATATCGGTGGCCACCCACCTTTTCCAACTGGCTCAAAACAGTTTTCTGGCAATTTTGGTAATTTACTATTTTTAGAAGGTTTTAACTTTTGGGTCCATTTTGAGGCCCTAAACGATGTTTTTTGGGAAAACATGTTTGCAATATATAATTACCTTCGGTATTTCACCTAAAATGAATCTCCTCGACAATACCTTTCCAACAGGCTATCATACACCTAAAACAAAGATCGTATGCAAAAGTTACGACCTTGGGAAGTTCATGTACTAACTTACCCAAATGGGGCCCACATGAATTTTGGCGCTTCATCTCCTAGGGTTAGGTTTTTGGATGTCTATCACTTTTGGCATCCTTGCTTATTGTAAAAAGGACTTCAGAGCCTCATTATAATGATCTTCTTTCGAATGCGAGTAGCCATCAAGTCTCTTGTCAAAGATAAGCTGCCACCATTCTAGCGAGTCTTTCACTCTGTATTTTTATAGTCTTTGTACATTTATTTCGGTAATATAAATCGTGTATTACTGTATATATGTGTTTATGGTTGCATCTCTGATACATTTCTATTATATTATTGAATATATGTGATATCTTTGTGCATTTCTTTATTATATCTCCGCTCTCATTTCGTGCCGAAAATAATCTGGATCAGTGGTATCAGAGTAGGTTGCTCTTGATCGTTTTTCAGTGCATGTCCCCGACGAGGTCCGAGTATAGAAACCTTGAGATTTTATCTCTTGAAGACAATCGATCTTGTATGCCTAAGAAACCCTCCACGGTGGAAGAAAAGAAAAATGACGAAGCAGACAATCCTATAAGTCTATTGCTTGATCAATCTCTCACACAACAGAGGGATGAAATGATGGAGAATTTTTCCCACATCCTTCAATGCCTCCCGATAGCATCAGGCACATCTTCATCAAGCGGCCACTTTGGAGGCACCTCGCCTTTTAAGGTACAGGTTAATTTTGATATTCCTATATATGAAGGTCAGATAGATGCTAATGCCCTAGATAAATGGTTAAATCTATTAGAAGGTTATTTCTCTATTCACAATTTTTTAGATAGAGAAAAGATCATCTTCACGCTCCTTAAGGCTCTCCCCCATGTCAAACATTGGTGGGAAACTTACTGGGAGCAGAGTTCCACAGAGAAGTCTGGAATATATGGGGTCGAGCCCACTTGAGATTTTTTTGTGGATGCGGTAAAGGAACAGTATTACCCTATTGGCAACTATGAGGACCAGTACATGAGATGGACCACATTGTGGCAAGAGAGGGGCCAAGTAGATTCGGAGTTCACCAATACCTTCCATACCTTGCGCACTAAGTTGGGTATCAAAGACTTTGAATGACATTTGGTTCTGAAATACCGTGGGGATCTACACACATACATCCAAACTGAAATGGATTTTCTGGACATCTCATCACTCGGTGCTGCCTATCGATATGTTGTTAAAATCGAGCAGAAATTTAAGCACCAGAACAAACGGGAGTTCCGCAACAAACAAAGTATGGCAAAGACAACCCTAACAAACAGTCTCCTGGAAACCTGTCCAAGCCACAGGAAAAGAAGGGTCACGGGAAGACAAAGAAGGACACCGAAAATGGTGCGATTTCCACAAAATCCCCTAGTACAACACTGATGAATGTCACTCAAAACAGTCATTAGTGGTCGAGATCAAAGACAAGGAGCCGAACGCTGATTCAGAATCTGATTCTGGAAATACTAGTAAATGAAAGATCATTGACGTAGACCACACTGCTATTGTTGCAACCACAACAATTCAACCAGAAGAACCAACAGATATTGAAGAGGGGGAGCGCCTTTTTTATTCACATGTGTGGGTGAAGGGGACCTCGCTGCATTTTATTGTTGATAGTGGAAGCCAGAAGAACCTCATCTTAGTAGAGGTCATCAAGTAATTGGGATTGTTGACAACACCACACCCACAACCATACAACATCGGGTGGCTTCCCCAAGGATGATATCTCTATGTCAGCCAACAGTGTCAATTGTCATACGACATCCAACCCTTCAAGGATGAGGTATTATGTGATGTTGCACCACTCGATGTCTGTGATGTTCTCTTGGGCCAACCATATATGTGGAGACGCCATGCCATTTATGAGTCTCAACTCTGTAGTGTCATTGTTACTTTGGGGGGTCATCTCTACAGAATACCATAGGTAGTTCCAACTATTGTTACACCTAAAAAGTGTCGCAAGGTAGTATCTCATATTGCAAAAACTAGCTTCTTAACAATCTGTTCAAAAGGGGAACAGAAGGACACTGCAACCACTACAGCCTCACCCCAGAAGAAGCTCGACAAGGTTGCAACAAAGCACAAATATTCCTTATGCACATTGTCCTCTCATGTAGCTTGACTTGCTAAGAAGGCTCAGCCTCAACAGGTTCATGACAAACTTCCACAAACTGAGCAACGCGACGTCTCCAATAAGGAAAGCAGCTCACCAAGATGCAGATTCAGAAAACGCTTTTTCCTCTCCACCGGACACTCAATGAAATGGATAACATTGCTTCCTAAGGAGGGAGGATATATCCAGATGGATATCAGTGGCCACCCACCTTTTCCAACTGGCTCAAAACAGTTTTCTGACAATTTTGGTAATTTACTATTTTTAGCAGGTTTTAACTTTCGGGGACATTTTGAGGCCCTAAATGATGTTTTTTGGGAAAACATGTTTGAAATATTTAATTTCCTTTGGTATTGTGCCTAAAATGAATCTCCTCGACAATACCTTTCCAACAGGCTATCATACACCTAAAATGGAGATCTTATGCAAAAGTTACAACACCAGGAAGTTGATGTACTAACTTACTTAAACAGGGTCCACATGACTTTTGGCGCTTCATCTCCTAGGGTTAGGTTTTTGGATTTCTAGGGATTTTGGCATCCATGCTTATTGTAAAAAGGTCTTCAGAGACTCATTGTAATGATCTTCTTACGAATGCGAGTAGCCATCACATCTCTTCTCGGAGATAACCTGCCACCATTCTAGCGAGTCTTTCACTCGGTATTTTTACAGTCTCTATACATTTATTTTATTAATAAAAATCATGTATTATTGTATATCTGTGTTTATGGTTGCATCTCTGATACATTTCTATTATATTATTGAATATCTACGATATCTCTGTGCATTTCTTTATTATATCTCCACTCTCATTTCGTGCCAAAAATAATCTAGATCAGTGGTATCAGAGCAGGTTGCTCTTGATCGTTTTTCAGTGCATGTTCTCGATGAGGTCCGAGTATAGAGATTTGGGTCTCGAGCTTGTCTCTCTTGAATAAAATCACTCTCACACACCTAAGAAACCCTCCATGGCCAAAGAAAAGAAAAACGACGGAGCAGACGATCCTATAAGTATGTTGCTTGAGCAAGCTCTCACGCAACAGAGGGAGGAAATGATGGAGAATTTTTCCCACATCCTTCAACGCCTCCCGATTGCATCAGGTTCATCTTCATCAAGCGACCACTTTGGAGGCACCTCGCCTTTTAAGGTACAGGTCAAAATTGATATTCCTATATTTGAAGGTCAAATAGATGCGGATGCCCTAGATAAATGGTTAAATCTATTAGAAGGTTATTTCTCTGTTCACAATTTTTTTGACAAAGAAAAGATCATCTTCGTGCTCCTTAAGGTTCTCCCCCATGTCAAACATTGGTGGGAAACTTACTGGGAGAAGAGTTCCACAGAGGAGTCTGGAATCTATGGGGTCGAGCCCACTTGAGATTTTTTGTGGATGCGGTAAAGGAACAATATTACCCTGTTGGAAACTATGAGGACCAGTACATGAGATGGACCACATTGCGGTGAGAGAGGGGCCAAGCAGTTCCAGAGTTCACCAATACCTTCCATACCTTGCGCACCAAGCAGGGTATCAAAGACTCCAAATGACATTTGGTTCTGAAATACCGTGGGGCTCTACACAGGTACATCCAAACTGAAATGGATTTTTTGGACATCTTATCACTCGGTGATGCCTATCGATATGTTATTAAAATCGAGCAGAAATTTAAGCACAAAAAAAAACGAGAGTTCGGGTCTATAAATCTGCAACAACCAAAGTATGACAAAGACAACTCTAACAAACAGTCTCCTGAAAACCAGTCCAAGCCACATGAAAAGAAGGGTCACGGGAAGACAAAAAAGGACACCATAAAATGGTGTGATTTCCACAAAAGACCCTGGCACAATACCGATGAATGTCACTCAAAAAATTCATTGGTGGCCGAGATAAAAAACAAAGAGCCAAATGCTGATTCGAAATCTGATTCTAAAAATATTGGTAAAGGAAAGATCATTGACGTAGACCCCACTGCTATTGTTGCGACTGCAACAATTCAACCAGAAGAACCAACAAATCCTGAAGAGGGGGAGCAACTTTTTCATTCACAGATGTGGGTGAAGGGGACCCACTACATTTTATTTTTGATAGCGGAAGCCAGAAGAACCTCATCTCAACAGAGTTCGTCAAACAATTGGGATTGTCGACAACACCACACCCGCAACCATACAACATCGGGTGGCTTCGCCAAGGACGAGATCTTCGTTTCAGCCAACAGTGATGATTGTCATACGACATCCAACCCTTCAAGGATGAGGTATTGTGTGATGTTTCCCCACTGGATGTCTGTGATGTTCTCTTGGGCCAACCATATATGTGGAGACACCATGCTATTTATGAGTCTCAACCCCATAGTGTCATTGTTACTTTGGGGGTCATCTCTATAGAATACAAGAGGTAGTTCCAACTATTGTTCCACCTAAAAAGTGTCTCAAAGTAGTATCTCATACTAAAAAATTCATCTTCTTCACAATCTATTCAAAAGGGGAACATAAGGACACTGCAACAACTACAGCCTCGCCCCATAAGTAGGTTGACATGATTGCAGCAAAGCGCAAAGATTCCTTATGCACATTTTCCTCTCATGTAGCTCGACTTGTGGAGCAGCCTCAGCCTCAACAGGTTCGTGACAAACTTCGACAAATTGAGCAACGTGACATCTCCAACAAGGAAAGGAGCTCACCAAGATGCAGATTCAACAAACGCTTTTTCCTCTCCCCTGGACACTCAACGCAATGGAGACCATTGCTTCCTAAGGAGGGAAGATTGATCCAGGTGGATATAGGTGGCCACCCACCTTTTCCAACTGGCTCAAAACAATTTTCTGACAATTTTAGTAATTTACTATTTTTAGCAGGTTTTAACTTTCGGGGCCATTTTGAGGCCTTAAATGATGTTTTTTGGGAAAAAATGTTTGCAATATGTAATTTCCTTTGGTATTGCACCTAAAATGAATTTCCTCGACAATACCTTTCCAATGGGCTATCATAAGCCTAAAACAGAGATCGTATGCAAAAGTTACGACCCCGGGAAGTTGATGTACTAACTTACCCAAACGGGGCCCACATTACTTTTGGCACTTCATCTCCTAGGGTTAGGTTTTTGGATTTCTAGGGCTTTTGGCATCCCTGCTTATTGTAAAAATTCCTTCAGATCCTTATTGTAATGATCTTCTTGCGAATGCGAGTAGTCGTCACATCTCTTCTCAGAGATAAGCTGCCACCATTCTAGTGAGTTTTTCATTCTATATTTTTACAGTCTCTGTACATTTATTTCATTAATAGAAATTGTGTATTACTGTATATCTGTGTTTATGGTTGCATCTCTGATACATTTATGTTATATTATTGAATATATGCGATATTTCTGTGCATTTCTTTATTATATCTCCGCTCTCATTTCGTGCCGAAAATAATCCGGATCAATCAAGACTGAGCCAAACCCTTAGCAAAAAAGGCGTCCCTCTGAAGTTAAAAATGAGCTCTGATACCACATGTAAGTTTTAAACCTGTGAAGTAAAGTAATTCATATAGATTCTTAAGGAAAACTGAATTTAATCAATGGATCATACAAATAGTACACAGAGATTTATATCGGAAACCCTCAACCAGGGAAAACCTTTCTTATATTCATCATAGCAAATTTCACCATTCATCATACAATATATACAATGTTTTTAGGTATTCCGTAGATACCAAAAACCTAATCCCTTACTTTGAGATTAATTTAGAAAATCGCTAAAAATAGAAAAATCCACTCAAAATAGCAAAAAACGCCCCCAAAAAAATTTCGGGCCACTGCCCCGAATGTTGCGTGTAACCAGGGGGGGGGGGGCATACTTTCCCGCCCCTGGGACCCCCCTAGGAAATGCCCGGGACACACGACACAAAGAGCACTACTACGATGGATCGTTAGATGCGATTCTCGAATCTGATGTGCCCACACACACACACACACACATGCAAAGAATATAACACATACCCAACATATTCTTAGGGTTCAAGAGTGAATTGCAGACAATGAGGATAGAATTGAAGAAATGGAAACACATAAACAATCAACCCAAGAAGGAGGGGTTGAATAAAATCACAACTTGAGAGATAGGATTAAAGAGCTAGAAAAAAAACTAACCAACAATTTGACCCCCAGTAATATAGAAAACAAATTGGATATCAAACCCATCAAAGAGGAAATGAATAAGCTAATTGAACTGGACCATGACCGTAACAAAAGAGCCTTGAACCTCATAATTTTTTGTATAAAATAACAACAAGAGGAGGATACGCTAGCAATAGTAAAAGAATAATTAAAAAATAAATCACAAATTGATACAACTTACATCATAGAAACAAAGAGGCTAGGAAAGATAATTGATCGTAAAGATAGGTTGATCCATGTCAAAGTAAGTTGTAGTGACCATATGTATAGCATACTTAGTAAATCTCCGAGCTTAAAAGGGTCAAGAATATTTATAAATGAAGACCTCATTCCCGAAGACCAAGCTGAATTAAGAAAGGAAGTTCAAAAGGTAAAAGAAGCCAGGAAATAAGTAAAATGAGAAATAATTAGAAATCGAAAAGCTATTGTTAGGGATAGAGACCAAAAGGATAATAATAAATAGGAATTTGGGACACTCGGGATCCTTTTTTGGAATTGTCGTGGCTTTCTATGGTGCAAAGGTCCTATGATAAGTTGGATCCCGAGTGATATTGATATTATCTGTCTAGTTGAAACTTGGGAGCATGAGGAGTCTAAGGTCCCTAACATGGAAGGATTTGTCTTGTGGTTGGCATGGAGCAAAAAATACCATCGTAGAGGGATAGGAGGCATATCTTGTTATATTAGAAAGAACATTTCTCCTCACATTCAACTTCATAAGATTGACCCTCTTAACCAATACATTTGGATAGAAATTTCAGACACCAATGCTAAGAAGATGTATATAACAATTTGTTATTTTGCACCTATTAATTCTACTTTTTATAAGAAAAACAATCTAGATAAAAAATGTCCCTATAATAATTTAGAACAAGATATTTATAATTTGAAAAATGAAGGTAATATCCTCCTGCTGGGAGACTTTAATGCTAGGACTGCAACTAAACA
>SNQJ01S0050531.1:33432-54665 GCA_010110895.2 Picea sitchensis
TTTTTCTTATAAAAAATAGAATTAATAGGTGCAAAATAACAAATTGCTATATACATTTTCTTAGCATTGGTGTCTGAAATTTCTATCCAAATGTATTGATTAAGAGGGTCTATCTTATGAAGTTGAATGTGAGGAGAAATTATCTTTCTAATATAACAAGCTATGCCTCCTATCTCTCTATGATGGGATTTTTTGTTCCATGCCGACCACAAGACAAATCCTTCCATGTTAGGGACCTTAGAATCCTCATGCTCCCAAGTTTTAGCTAGATAGATAATATCAAGATCACTCAGGATCCAACTTATGATAGGACCTTTGCGCCATGGAAAGCCACGACAATTCCAAAAAAGGATCCCGAGTGTCCCAAATTCCTATTTATTATTATTCTTCTGGTCTCTATCCCTGACAATAGCTTTTCAATTTCTAATTATTTCCCATTTTCCTTCTTTCCTGACTTCTTTTACCTTTTGAACTTCCTTCCTTAATTCAACTTGGTCTTCAGGAATGAGGTCTTCGTTTATAAATATTCTTGACCCTTTTAAGCTCAGAGATTTACTAAGTATCCTATATTTATGGTCATTACAACTTACTTTGACATGGATCAACCTACATTTGTGATCAATTATTTTTCCTAGCCTCTTTTCTTCTATGAGGTAAGTTGTATCAATTTGCGATTTAATTTTTAATTCTTCTTTTACTATTGCTAGCGTATCCTCCTCTTGTTGTTCTTTTATACCAAAAATTATGAGGTTCAAGGCTCTTTTGTTACGCTCATGGTCCAGATCGATTAGCTTATTCATTTCCTCTTTGATGAGTTTGATATCCAATTTGTTTTCCATATTACTGAGGGTCAAATTGTGGGTTAGTTTTTTTTCTAGCTCTTTAATCCTATCTCTCAAGTTGTGATTTTCTTCAACCCATCCTTCTTGGGTTGATTGTTTATGTTTTTTCATTTCTTGAATTCTATCTTTCATTGTGTGAAATTCACTCTTGAACCCTAAGAATCTATCCTTTATTTGAGTTTGAATGGTATCTTTATTTTTTTTTATCAATCAATTCCTCTAGCTCTATTTGGAGTTTTACGTCTCTTTCTTCACTCCTTTTTTCTAATGTTTCTAACTCTATTTGGATTTTGGCATCTCTCTCTTCTCTTATTTTTTCTATCGATTCCATATAATCGTAAAGGATCTCTAGGGTGATTTTGGGGGGCCTCCCCTTGTTAGGCAGAGTTTTTGGAATAGGTGGTGGAGTGCTCATATTGAAAAGAAGAGAAAAAATATGTAACAATTATTATTATGGATTGACTTTATCTCTCAAATCAAATTTTACTTATGAAACTTAAAATAAAAAAATAAAAAATATATATTTAAATCTCTTTACATAAAATTAAAATTGAATCAAAGTAAAAAGTGACTCACCTCATTTTAGAAGTCCAATTGCTCAACCCGTTGAAGAAGCCAAAAATAATTTCCGAAAACCGCAGAGAATTCTCGAGAAACTAGATAGATTATTCTAGGTAAAAAAGGTAAGCCAAAAATAATTTCCGAAAACCACAGAGAAGTCTAAAGAAACTGCATAGATTATTCTAGGTAAAAAAGGTAAGCCAAAAATAATTTCCGAAAACCGTAAAGAAGTCTAAAGAAACTACATAGATTATTCTAGGTAAAAAAGGTAATCCAAAAATAATTTCTGAAAACCGTAGAGAAGTCTAAAGAAACTACATAGATTATTCTAGGTAAAAAAGGTAAAAACCAAAGAGAAGTATTATTCCTATTAAAAACCCCAGATATATAATCTTAGAAATAAAATATCTCCTTAAAAAAAAAAACAGAGAAGTATTATTCTCATTCAAAACCGTAGAGATATAATTTCAAAACCGCAGAGAAGTAGTATTCATGTTCAAAACCACGAAGAAATATTATTTCTATTCAAAACCGCAGAGAAATGATTTCAAAACCGCAGAGAAGTAGTATTCTCGTTCTAAGCCGCGGAGAAATATTATTCCCATTCAAAACCGCAGAGAAATAAATATTTTCTAACAACTATTAACATGCTTGAGAAACCTTTTAATCTCAAACTTGCTTCTCATACATATTCAAGGCTATGCAGTGGTTGTATATCAGCAATGGGTTCAACAAATAATGGTCTTGGAAATAGAGAATTTTCCAATTCTTTTACCTTTTCTTTTAGAATTGGGTTTTCTTTCTCTATCTCATCAAAAGAATATTTAAAAGCCTCACCTGTTGCCTCATGAAATTCCTTGATTTTCAAGGGTTTTGCTCCTTGAAAATCAATTTCTTATTTCCATCTTTCATAAATCTTTTTATTTTTCAAATTGACTTTTTCAATTAACAATTTCTTTGAATTTTTGTTGTAGGATGCGTGGTGCAAGGTGTCAGATTCCTCTTCAAATATAATTGGCATATGAGAAGCCAATTCTTCTGCTATTTTTCTACTCTCAATCAATCTCTATTCATCCCAACTGGGCTCTTCTATTATAGTGTCAACATTCATATCCTTGGGAATAAGTTCAAATTCAGGGACTTCCTCGCCTTCTTTCTGAACTACTTCTCTTTTTCTTTTTGTAGATACAAGAACAATGTGTGATATTTCAATTACCCTTTTGGGAGGGTCTTTATCTCCTCCATCATCTGAATTTCTAGTAGAAGATTTACTTTGTTCTTGACTATTGTCATGAGATTTTCCTCTGGTCAAAGAACTTCTCTGAGAAACATTTGGTGATCTTGGATTCTTCATGTTGTATTTAGACCTTCTTTGTTATAGTGGTAATTTGTACTGACCAATGTATCTATCTCATCCAAGATTTTTTTATGCAAGAGACCTCTGGGGGTTTTGATTGTCTCCTCCTCCTTCTTCCAATTGAACAGACTTGTTAAATGATGAACCATACCCAATTGCAAACATGTGTGTCATGAATACATTATTAAGGTCGAAACCCTGAATTTTATAAACTTCCTTTAAATTAAAATGATCAAACTAAGTGGTGAATTCATCCAAATGAGAAATATGTTTTATAGTGATTTCTCTAATTTTCCAATGTAGATGGATGAATTGCTTTTTTCTTTTTTCATTTAAGAAATGTATCCAATATTTGTATTGTCTGCACACTTCGATAGTGAAGATTTTTTTCAGAAACATAGAAAGGCAACAAAGAGGGTTTTCCCTGAATACTAGAGTTTGATCAAACTAAAATCTTCCAAAGTCTCAAAAATTCCTTTCTCTGTTATAAAGGTTGCAACTTCTAGTGACAATATGGACATGGTGGGATTGTGAATTAACCTTTTGAAGGAGGACAAGAAGACATCTTGGACTTCATAAAAGTGGTATGGAGCCTTATGCTTCCATAATGTTGGATACCATAACTGTACTAGATCCTTTTTGTAGTCTATGTTCCTGGCTCGAGGCAAGTCCTCAAAAATGTGACAGTATACTATAGCATAAACTAAAAAAGATGTCATGTAAAACTTCCTGGTTTTTTTGGAACCTCCCAACTGGAATGAAACTTCTTTTGAAATGATTTGGGTCGAATCAAATACAACATCTTCATGAATGGAAAGGTGTAAAATATATACAATATATTTTGGAATCATGGCCATGGACTCCTTAATTTGAGTAGAATTCCTAGAATCACTTGACAGATTTATAAGAAAACTTTCCAAGAGTTCTTTTCCTATGTTGTTGGCCTTTAGAAATTCATCAGCTTCATAGTTCTTGAATGTCATAGTGGTTTCCAACAATCTCAAGATTCTTTTGAAAACCATAAGTGCCAAAGAAATTGGTGGCTTTCCTTGTAACCAAATTACTCTTATGTCATTGTCAAACTTATTAGCACAATAGAGAAATAACTCTTTGAAATCGTATACTTCTGGTACACACCCAGCTAATGTAGTACCTGAGGTCCAGCTTTTGTTCGAATTCTTTTCCAAGGGTGGCAACGTCGAATACCACTTGAGAGCTTCTGACCACTAAAGATGGTGGTCTTCTCATCCCAAGGTATTGATAGTATCTCCACGATATAGCTCTTTAATTTTACTTGGCATATTTTACAAAGACTAATTTATGTGAATAGATGGTGGTTTTGTCAATACAATCTTTTTATAGCGTTGATTTAATTCTGTATTTAATTTATCATATATTTCCTTGATATCAAATGTTGTAGCTCTTAGTTTGAAGTTGTCAATTACACAATTTGATTTAAGATTTAAGATGGATATTTTACGAAAATCACGCCATTTAATAACAATATTAATTCATGCAAGTGACGGTTGATGTGGCGATGGGGAGAAAAATGTTATCGGGAAAGGTTATCTGAAAATGTGAATAGTTTAAGTATAGGAGTGCAAAGTGAGTGACATGAAGGTTCCTTTTGGAGAATGCAGAAAGGTGGGATGTGGGTTAGGGAGTGGAAGGTGGATATGAGTAAAGGACCCTGCATCCACAATCAAGAAAATAGGCTAAGTATCGAAAATGGTTCATTATGGGTTATGCAAAAGAGGAGAGTTTGTTTTGGAGGTTGCGGGTTTTTAGTGTTGTGGGGTTGTGGGATGGGAGATGGCTTGGACCTCCGTAATGGGATTCCTGCAACTAAATAAATGGTTAAGTTTTGGGGTTGAGGAGTGGTGGAAAAACGAAAAAGAAATTAAGTATAGGAATTGTGGTCATGCAAACTTGCAGACTTGTGGTGAAAGTAGTAGTCTCCCCGCAACCCACATTTTAGAAAAATGACTAAGTATGGGATATACAAGAAAAATGATTAAGTATGGACCAAGGCACACGAACATTGATCAAGGAATGTTGATTAAAAATGACTTATCAAAGGATTATGCATGTTGGTTTCATGGCGCAAAATATAATGTTGAATGAACATACCAAGAAAAATGCAAACTAGCATTTGGCTTCTAAAATTGTCTCACTCACTTTCACTCACCCCAAAATATTGTTTTTACAAATATGCCAAGAGCAGCTGAATTGTGATTTTTGACAACATAATTATTATGCTATAGTTGTAGGTGTAAATGCGCTAATCTATTTTTGTAATATACAAAAAATTCTACGAAATTCCCAAAAAAATTTGTCACTGTTTACAAGGAAATTCTCAAGTTGAAACATGCAACAATGGCAAGTGATTGTTAGCCGCATAATCCTATATGATTAGATTCATGTTCACAAGAACATATATCGAATATGTGTAGTATAAAATTTTTAATGGAGAAATTAATAAGTTAAAAAATATTTTATTTTCATCTCTTTCCTTTCCCATTTACATTAATATGTATGTGTGTCTATGCAAGTTTGCAAGCGTTATTCAAGGGAATATATTCATACCCTTGTAACAAAAGATGCAATGGGCTCTCAATTGTTGTTATATCACAATCTGCGTACATGATGACGGTGAAATTTCTCATCAATTTGCAGAATATTGATCTCTAATGCATTCAAAGGTGTTTTGATCAAATGTACTTTTTGTTTTGCAGCGGAGAAAGGAGTTGCACAATTTTATTTATTTTTTTTTTCCAAGAAAAAATTCCTCAAATTTATATAGAGTATAAATTCATTTACAAAGAAAGCTGCAACGAGCTTGAAGCGAAGTCAGTGCACTAGCTGAGAGGGACCAATACAATCAAAAAGCAATTGAGCTGTGGAGGAAACATGGCCATCAATGCGAAGGAAAGATAGGAAAGTAAATCAAGCGAACAAACTTTCACTAAACTGTCAATAATCAACTGCTATGTGACAACCGACATCATTCGAAAATATTAATGGAGGAAATGGGACTCTCTATCCCTCTATCATAGTGGTAGACTAAGAGTCTCCCTACCACTTCGTTTAGGGCCCTCTTTGAGAGAGCATCCACCTCCCTATTGTGTGGTCTGGAGATGTGCAGGAAGTTGATGTCGGTGAAGTGTTTGGAAAGTTCCAGCATTTTTTGCTTCTAGCCTTCGATATGGACATAATGAATCTTGCATTTTTGAGTTATCCAGACGATAATAACTCTCGAGTCACGGAGGACTTGTAAGTGATTGATAGACCAAAATGAAGCTAAAGTGAGGGAGGCCCATAATCCCAAGAGTTCATATTTAGTATTTGTACCCACCCCACAGTTGAAAAACCACTTTGTGATCCTCGTCGGATGGTTTTTGAAGATTCCTCCAGCCCCGCAACATAATCCATTGGACAATGCAGCTTCGTCGAAGCAAGCAAGAGTGTAACCTTCAGCCATCTTAAAATCACAAGCTTTAATAGGGAAGGGCTTAGCCATAGATGGTTGCCAATGGAAGGAGGCCATAACTCTGTGAACAACCGCTGGCAAGGAAGGAGGGCGGTCCTCAAAGATTGCTTTGTTCTGTTCTATCCAAATCTGCCAGCAGACATGGACAGCCAAACAAAGAGGAGCAGATTTTTGAGAGGACCACAAGGAAAAACAGTCTGATAAGGAGATGCCGCTCTAGGAAGCTGAAAGAGAAAAATGCTTTAGCAGTCGTTTCCAAACCTCCTTAGTAAAGAAGCAGTGTACTAGGAGGTGGTGGATGTCCTCGAAATCTTGGTTGCAGAGAAGACAGATTCCAGGGCCCTCCCAGCCTCTCCGTCGAAGCACGTCCCAGGAGAGGATTTTCTCTTTCCCAGCAAGCCAGATGAATAGCTTGAGTTTGAGGGGGACCGAGCACAATTTTATTATTGATGGTGTTTTTTTTCCAAAGTATGTTTTGTCTCTTTGTAATTTCGCATCCCATGAATTTTCTCAATAGTAATATCATTTTCTCTATGCATTTGACTTTGTCAACATGATATAGAAAGGGTGCATACTCTAATCTTAATTCATTTCATAATGTCAAATATGTTTTCACGGGTTTTGTTTGGGAAGAGACACATACAACGCATGTCATGCTTATGCAACTTACCATTTTTTTTACATTGAATTTTTTTTTCTTTTTTCACATATTTGTGCAAGAGTTTTTGGACCAGGTACACATTTGATTAGGTTTTTGTTTTAATCATTTATTGTTTGTACTTAGTGATAATATTTCAAGTAGAATAGTTTTTTACTCCATCACTAAAGTTATATCATGCTTTTAACAAAATATACCATGATGGAAAGAGTAGTTAGTTGAATTATAATTATGGAATTAGCTCATGTACTTAATGTGCAAAGGTTTCTCTGGACCTAGGTACACATTTGATTAGGTTTTTGTTTTAATCTTTTATTGTTTGTATTGTGTGTACCTAGTGATAATCTTTCCAGTAGAATAGTGTTTGACTCCATCACTAAAGTTATATCATGCTTTTAACAAAATATACCATGATGGAAAGAGTAGTTAGTTGAATTATAATTATGGAGTTAGCTCATGCACTTAAGGCTTGGTTAAAGGATCTAAGGAAATGACCTCCTATTACAAGAAATTAAAAGGAAATATATTTTCATTCCTTTGGCCACACTATTTTTTTTACAAGTTCTCACTGTTAAGCCCTAAATCGTGGCACATTACCCCTTAATTGGGGCATATTACATTAGTATTGTTATTTTATTTATGTCGGATTGGGTTCATTAGTTGTAATTGTACCTCCTAGTCTCCTATATATACCAAGGAGACCTTTTCATTTGGAATCATATTGTATTTGTGAATTCATGTAATGTATAAGGAGGTTTCCCCCTCGAAGAGGCTTATTATCTGAATTTCTCTCTTCCTTTTCATTTGGAATCATCTTGTATTTGTGAATTCATGTAATGTATAAGGAGGTTTCCCCCTCGAAGAGGCTTATTATCTAAATTTATCTCTTTTTCAAGGCATGGAGTACTTATTCTGAGGTTTTTATGCTATTTTGATATTTGGTTCTTAATATTTGGTATTAGAGCTAGACAATCCTCGAGACTGGCTTCTTCAAAACAAGTCTTCTTGGCATTTTCGCTACATATTTTTTTATGGAAGATTTAGGGATCTGGATTTTATATGGTGTAGAGGATACATATAAAGATAACTTGGGTCCAGATTTTAGATCTTGGTTCCTTATATTTTTGGTGATACATTATGTTCAAGTTAGGGTTTTTTACTAGTCCCAAAACTAGTCTGAAACATGTTTTCTTGTCCTTTTCGCTCCCAATTTTTTTCGTCTTGGTTTCAGGTTCTAAAATTTTTGCAGTAAGAATATGAAATAGTAAAGTATCTTGTGTACAAATTTCAGTCTTTGATTCGATGTACTCTGAAATTTATTCTCTAAGGAAATTAGGGTTTTAATTGGTTGGTTCAAATTTCAGTCTAAAACATGTATTCTTGGGAAAATGGTTATATTTGAAGCTATAGACCTCCAAATTGAGTGAGACCTGTTCCATTGATTAGGTTACGAACCAAAGTTTTATTGGTGCCAATTTCAATTTTTGAAGTGAAGACAGTGACATGCCACAAACCATACAAGTTCGCTCTCCTAAAAGGGAAAAAATCAGCACATCTTGGGAAAGTTATCATAAAATTCTCTTGGAGAATCCAATCTTGGTCTAACCTATGGGGTTGGAAAGAAGACACATCAAGCTACCTCAGGCCGAAATTTTAGACTCAGAAGGGCCGAAATTGCAGAGCTACAACATAAGAAAGGATGACTAGCAGAACAGTCTCCAAATCAGGGTTTTAAAAGGTGCATCTTTTTTTTTTGAAAATTGCATATCCTTTGACTAGAAGATCCAATTGGGGTGATTCAAAAAGTGGAATAAAGTGGGATAAAGGAGTATCAAAAAAATTTGGGAGAATCTTAGGGATTTTTAGGTACAAACGTATTTTGACGTCTCTAAACATAGGAGTTGTCACTATTTGTTAGTGCTACAACCCGGGGACATTGTGGTTCTTCCACGTACCTAGAGTATATTAGAAGGCCCCTTTCAAATGGTTGCACATTAGAAAACACTACTACGGATTTGAGCTCCCACGTACCTAGTGTATATCGGGAGACCCCTTAGAATATTGAGACCAACCGAGTAAACCATTTGGTCGTTTTGTTTTTATAGTACACCAATAACAACACTCAAGGAGATCACTCTCTGGTACGTGGGTAGTCAGATAGTACAACTAAGGGCATGGTCAAGCCTCCTTAGTTAGGGCCTTGAGATATTGGGTCGAGTACTATTGTTGGACCTCGCATGTATATTAGAGAGATATAGCACCTGACACTCCCTTGTCTGTGAGGACCATTGTCTAAGCCAATTAGGAATTCCTACCTTGTAGTGATACTTGGCCAACATGCCACCAAAAAAGGGAACTTCTACACCAAATAATCCCTTAGACAGTCCTACTTGGAATCTTTATGAAGGTGAAGAAATGTGAAAGAACATAGATGATTTACAAAAGAAGGTAGTAACAAAAGATGAACTACAAAAGATGATGGATTCAACTAAAGCTAAGTCAGAAGAGATGATGGATACTAAGATGGATGGCTTAAAAGGGGAGATCATGGAAGGGTTGAATTTTTTTTTAATAGAGAGGCTAACTGAAAGTGACAATGTATCCCATGAAATTCATGATGAGGACACAAGGAAGATGAATCAAGACTGGAGAAACTCTAGCTTTGTGATGAAGACCAACCACTTTCCTAAGATCGATATGAGGAAGTTTGATGGCAAGGATACAATCACATGGATACTCCAGATGGAGAATTTCTTTGATCTACATGATGTGCCACACACACAAAGAATATGAATTGTGTCCTTATATTTAGAACCTAATCAATTTGTGTGGTATCGATGGCTTTGTTCTCACAAATAACTTGTCACTTGGACAATTTTCACGAAAGAAATGATAACACACTATCATGATACAAGGAGCGATACCTTCTTCAACTAATTGATAAATCTCAAGCAAAAGGGTTCCTCTATGGAGCACATTGAGAACTTCCAAAGATTGAATATAAAGGTAATGGATATTCCTGATGAGCACCTGATTGATGTCTTCATAGGAAATTTAAAGGATAACATTCAACATGAGGTTCACCTTTGGGAACCCAAATCATTGTAGAATGCGTTCAGGGTGGCAAGAAATGTTAAAAGTAAAAATCTGGCTATGGCTACTAAATGACCATCCCTAACATATATCAAGAGAATAATGTTCCTTCTTCTAAACCACTTCAACCTACAAGGTTGACACCTCAACAATTGGAGGAAAGAATAGCAAAAGGTTTATTCTTTAATTGTGACAACAAGCACAGTAAGGGACATAAGTGTGGTGAGAAGAAATTATTCTACATAGATTGTGAAGAGGAAGAAGAAGAAGAAGAAGAACCATCTCAAAATGAAGATGTAGAAGATATTTCTTTTGAAGAGATGACTCCCACCATATCATGTCATGCATTGGCTGGAATTAGCACTCAAACCCTCAAGATCGAAGGATATATCAAAAAGAAAAAGGTAATAGTGCTAATTGATTATGGTAGTACTCATAATTTCATTCACCGTAATTAGCCAAAGCTCTCAATTTCTTTATATATCCAGCGCCAGAGTTTCAAGTAATGATGGAAAATGGAGGAACTATCAATTGCTCAGGAAAATTCCATAAGATCAATCTTACTATGGAGGAATATGTAATGAATAGTCTAATGATTGTTATACCCATGGGTGGTGTTGATGTCGTACTAGGTGTCCAATGGTTACAATCATTGGGAATAGTGTCTTTTATTTTTCAAGAACTTTTCATGAAATTTTCTTTGGAAGGAAAGTAATTTGAGTTAAGGGGTATCACAGGGAAACCCAATAAGGTTTTAAGATCTAATGGCATGACAAAATTATTGAAAAAGGGGCACCAGGGTGTAATTGTACAACTATGCTCACTAGACGTTCAAACATCTAATCCATCTATTCCCTTAGATCTCTAAGGGATCATTGGTAAGCATTCCAAAGTGTTTGAAGATATTCCCATAGGTCTTCCAACCACTCATGATCATGATCATGCTATTCACTTAATTCCTGGGAGTGTTCCTCCTAACATCAGGCCTTACATATACCCTTATGCCTTGAAGAGTGAAATTGAGCGTATGGTTGAAGAAATGTTAGAGGTTGTCATTATTAGACCTAGCCAAAGTTCTTACTCTACACCGGTGGTAATGGTACTCAAGAAAGAGGGCTCATGGCATATGTGTCCAAATTATAGAGAGCTCAACAAGATCACCATTAAATATAAGTTTCCCATTCCTGTCATTGATGAATTGTTAGACGAACTACATGGAGCAATCTACTTCACAAAGTTGGATCTTTGTTTAGAGTATCATTAGATTAGAATGAAGGAAGAAGATATCCCAAAATAAACATTCAGAACTCATGAAGGCAATTATGAATTTTTGGTCAGGCCTTTTGGCCTTACGAATGCACCTTCCACATTCCAAGGGTTGATGAATTCCATTTTCAAGCCTTTCCTTCGAAAATTTGTGTTAGTATTTTTTGATGATATACTAATGTATAGAAAGTCTTGGGAAGATCATGTTTGACATGTTGACATGGTGCTACAACTACTAAAAAAGCAACAACTATATGCCAAACCATACAAATGTTTCTTTGGGGTGAAGGAGGTATAGTATTTGGGTCATATTGTATCTCATGAAGGTGTCAAGGTAGACCCTAACAAGATTAAAGGCATGATGGACTCATTGATTCCCAAAACATTAAAGGATCTTAGAGGATTTTTGGGTTTGATAGGTTACTACCACAAGTTTGTTCTGAACTACGGAAGAATAACATCACCTTTAACTGCATTAACTAAGAAGGATGCATTTTCATGGACTCCAGAGGCAACTCAAGATTTTGAACAACTTAAAGAGGCAATGTGCAAAGCTCTTGTCTTGACCACACTAGACTTCACAAAAACCTTTATTATGGAATTTGATGCCTCGGTAAATGGCATTGGTGTTGTTCTAATGTAAGAAGGAAGGCCCCTTGATTTTGAAAGTCAGTCACTCAAGGGGAAGGCCTTACACAAACCCATTTATGAGAAGGAAATGTTGGCAATACTACATGCATTGAAGCAATGACGCCCTTACCTAATAGGTAGGAACTTCAAGGTAAAAAAAGATCACGACAGTCTTAAATACTTCTTGGAACAAAGACTATCTTCATAAGAGAAACAAAAATGGGTGACCAATATGTTGGGTTATGACTTTGAAATCATCTACAAAAAAGGGAAGAAAAATGTTTTGGCAGATGCACTCTCAAGAAAGGATGAAGATGTTGAAGCATTTCTCTTTGCTATTTCTATCATTCAACCTGATTGGATAACAAAAAAAAGGGATGAATGGAAGAATGACGAAGAAGTGTGGACAACCATTCAAAGGCTGCAGCAGGATTCTAGTGCATCCGATACATTTACATGGAAAAATTACTCACTATGGTACAAAGATCGCTTATATTTATGTAAGAAATGCCAACTCAAACAAAAGGTACTTTTGGAATTTCACTCCTCTCCGGTAGGAGGGCATTCAGGATTTTTGAAAACCTATCACATGGTCAAGTGGGAATTTTTTTGGGATGGCCTTAAAACTGATGTTCAAAGGTTTTTGGAAGAACGTTTGGTTTGCCAACAAAATAAGGTGAAAACAATTAAGACCCCGGGTCTTTTACAACCATTATCCATTCCAAGTCAACGTTGGGAGGAGGTTTCCATGGATTTCATCATAGGGTTATCGAAGTATGAAGGAAAGAGTGTCATCATGTTGATTGTTGATAGACTTACCAAGTACGCACACTTTTGTGCACTATCTCATACTTTCAAAGCCAGTACAGTTGCTACCGCATTCATGGAGATAGTTCAAAAGATACATGGAATCCCAAAGATTATTGTAAGTAATAGAGATCCCATCTTCATTGGACATTTTTGGACAAAATTAGTTTTTTGTTTGGGTACTCAATTGGCTCATAGCTCAACTTATCATCCTCAATCTGATGGACAAACTGAGATAGTGAACAAATGTTTGGAAGGCTACCTTCGTTGATTTTTCTCTGATAAACAAACACAATGGTTCAAGTGGTTAGCCTTAGAAGAATGGTAGTATAACACTTCCTTTCATACTGCAACAAAAATGACACCATTTATGGTTCTTTATGGATATCACCCATCGTCCATCACTTCTTCTCTTAAATAAAAATATAAGGTTGAAGCGGTGGAATATCACATCGAGCATCAACAACAAGTTCTCCAACTCTTAAAGGACAACCTGACCATGGCACATAATCACACGAAACAAAAAGCAGATCGACATCGTAGTGAAAGAAGTTTCGAAGTAGGGGATTGGGTATTTTTAAGACTACAACCATACAAACAAATGTCCCTCAAGCAAGATAAGAAGCATAATAAATTATCACCAAACTACTATGGCCCTTATAAGGTATTTCAAAATATTGGTACTATGGCATACAAATTGGAGCTTCCTGCATCTTCGCGAGTACACCTAGTTTTCCATGTTTCATGCTTAAAGAAGGTTATAGGTGACAAGATCCCAGTTCAAACTATATTTCCAGAACTTGACGAGGAAGGAAAAATCATATTAGAGCCTGAAGCTATCATTGACACTAGAATTCACCAGCTGAGGAATAGATCAATTTCATAGTATCTCATTAAGTGAAAGAAACTACATGTTGAAGATTCCACATGGGAAGATGATTCTTTTATATAGAAGCATCTAGAACTACTCAAGTGTTGAGGACAACCCTTTTCTGAAGGGGAGGGGCATGTTAAGCCCTAAATCGTGGCAAATTACCCCTTAATTGGGGCATATTACATTAGTATTGTTATTTTATTTATGTGGGCTTGGGTCCATTAGTTGTAATTGTACCTCCTAGTCTCCTATATATACCAAGGATACCTTTTCATTTGGAATCATCTTGTATTTGTGAATTCATGTAATGTATAAGGAGGTTTCCCCCTCGAAGAGGATTATTATATGGATTTCTCTCTTTTTCAAGGTGTGGAGTGCTTATTCTGAGGTTTTTATGCTATTTTGATATTTGGTTTTTAACACTCACAGTTAATCATGGAAGGGATAACAAAGAAATCTAGAATATTTCTACACAAAGGAATAGAGGGTGGAGTAGATGAATTCTTGTAAATAATAGTAAGATGAGCACAATTCATGAAAATTCCATGTTTATCTTGTCTATATTGTGTTAATTGGAAATCCTTAGTATATTTGTTTTTCGGTTCTTTAGTGTCTTAGACACCTCATTAAGTTGCAACTTGTCCTCATGTCTTCTACTCAACTCTCTTATTTTCATACTAATCTTAAGCCCATTGACTTACATTAACTTTTATTTTCCTGTATCTTTCACTTGATGCTCTTAGGTTGATGCAGGGTAAGATTAATTTAGCCTTCCTTTTCCATTAGCGATAGTGTATGCTATTTTTTTGGCTATGCTGGTGTATTCTCCACCAATTATTCTTGACAATTGTATGAAAATAGATTATCCAGTGGAAGCTCCATAACCTTTGCTCTTGTGGACAATAATAAACTATTTGAATTTCTTCTCATCTTGCTCAATTTCCTATCATAATCTCTTTTAGCATTAGATACTCGATAATGGATAGCTGAATGTTTTTTTTGAGAAGCACATGATTTTCTCCAGTCCTTTTTTTAATGCAACCAAAAATTCATTTCTCTAATTTATTAAAACTACGTCTTCCTTACTTAACATCATTGGATGTAGAATGATTATTTTTTCTAAAATAAAGCAGAAACATACAAAATCTAGTGAAAGTGCTAACGCAAGACCACCAACAAAGAAGCAAAACACTGGTGAGTTGGTGTTACATAAAGGTTGGTGCATATCCCAAGCTGTTTATTTTCTTGGCATGATAAAGAGTTTCAAATAATCAAGTGGAAATTTTCATTCTACAAGCATGATCCTTTTCATTATACTTAGAAAAAGGTTACCCAATGGTCTAAATGTTTTCTTTGTTGAAGTGTTGTCCTATATTTTGGGATATGGTGTCTTTAGGTAAATTAGAATACACCATGAGTATTTATGGATTGTAGCACAATTTACTTGTATTTAGAAGCATTGGTCATTCTAATTTAATGTGATAGAAAGTGAAATTTTACAATACTCTTTAGAGGATCACATGGTTTGGAACTAAAATCAAATGGAATTTTGTATGTTTGTATCAACTAGAGAACCTACAAGTGGGATTAGGGTATTGACTTTGACAATAAGTATTGCTTGCTTGCATTTGTTGAAACTAATTACATATATTAGTAAATTGAACCTACCAAAGAATATCGATATATCATTTCCAAAGGGAAAGGATGATCTAATGAACTTTGAAATTTTACTTTAGCCTAATAAAGGATCCTATCAGTAATTCGTTTGATGTTAGAAGGTCATAAAAAATGATAACTTTGGTTTCATCTAAATTAGATTTTGACATATTATTATCAACTTGAATGATTTTTTGCTCCTAAATCTTATGTAGAGTTGCCATGTTTGCAGGTGAATAACCATTTTATTGATTTTTCCCCCAAAAGGATTGATTGGCATGATCAATATATTCTATATATGAACTGCTACTTTTATAACTATATTTCATAACCAATCAAGATCAATCTGGTTTTACACTAGAGAAGTTGTGGTCTTTTGTTATGTGTTTTTGCTTTGATCTACAAGGAGGTTGATGACTTATTCCATCTTTTGTGGGTTTGCAATAACCAAGAGAAGGAAGCCGAGAGGTGAGTAATTCCTTGAAGCTTTGATGATTGTTTTTGATAGAAATATTGTTTGCAAGATAAATTCATGAAAGTTATTATTCTTTATTTCTAGTGTTTCACAAGTTCACTATACCCTAGAGAAGGCTCGATAAAAAATATGTTGAAAGATTTTTGTGTTGAGGAGCCAAGGATTTTTTCAAGGTAAAAGGATAACTATAATAAATTTATGTTTACTTAGCATTTATGAGGCATGAAAAATTTGGCAAAAGCCTCCACTATGCGAGTTGATACCATATCAAAAAGAAGGGTTGTGCCTTTTACAAAAAAGGATTTTGCCCACTCATAACCTTCATTTATGAATCATAATATATCATACTTGAGTCAAAATTTATAGGAAATTCACACTGACCATATGAGAGAGACTTTAGTAATATCTCCTAGAGTATATCACAAGAAAGATCTTTGTGTGTCTAGACTAAATCCAGGGAAGGACCCATCACAAAATTTCCAAAATATGCTTGCATATTCAATACTCTCGGCACAAAGAACAATGGATGATTTAATGGTATGTTGTGTCTACACCAACAACTCCCCTTTTTTCTTGCCTTTTTGCTCATAGAGGCAAAAATTTCCCAAGAAATAGGGACCCTCCCTTTACTGTTTCAAGGCCCTTTTATCATGTGAAAGAATCTAAGTTTTCTTTTTTCTTGGTTGACATAACTTTTGAATCCTTCTACTTAGTTTTTTCAAACTCCTTAGACTCATTGACATAGGCAGGGTCAACAGAGGAAAAGTTTCCCTTGCCGATATAACCCGTGTCAACGAGATGGCATTTTCTTCACCAATACATAAGGTGAGGCCAACACTCACATATTTTTTCCATCTTCTAATGTATCGGTGGTAATAATTCTTTGAGCACCGATACACTGATTTCAATCATACCTTGAGCATTGATACATAAGCCAAACCAATTCTTAAAACATTTATGTAAATTTCTTACGTATTGATTCCCAATCAATTTTTGAACGTTGATACATATCGTTCAACTTGCTACTTCCCATGCCAATAAGCATAAATCGATCCATACTTGTAACTTAAGTTTTTTAGCATCTCTATCACATAGCGACGGTCGAACATTTTTCAATGGTCGATACGTTAGCGTTGATCATCCCTTACATGCCGATATGACTGAGGCTAATCTTCCCACTATTGTCGATATGTCAACAACCATCTTCTTGCTATCGTCGATACATTGAAATGACCCACGCCTAAAAGTTAGGTTCACATCCTTTTGCATTGATCCTTGTGCCAACGAACATGACAAAGGATATAAATCAATCTCCTCGAGCATAAGAATTCTTGCGAGCACCTACCTCCTTACACCTATATCACCACCTCACTTGTTGGTAGCTCACCTGCCCCTCTTGCACGTGTCTCTTTATCAGATAGGGTTTACTTTTTCTATCAATTTTTTGTATACGGGGTACCTCCCTCACATTTTACCTTTCGGTTTTTCTCTCTTGCGCATAACCTTCTCCTTCCCTTCTTGTTGGCCACAAAGCTCTCCCTTTTCCCTCAGCACCCCTTAGCTTCATTATGGTTTTTCCCCCTCGTCCATTCCCTAACCCTTTTGCTCCAAAATTTGTGCTAATCATTTTCAAATCCATCCAACCCCTAGCCCTACAATCCCTTCTCATTCATTGAAAAATGAGAGCCCCATCGATGCCTTGTCTAAACCCCCCATTTCATTGATTGCATCAAGTAGCGACTTCGTTATGCTTTAGCATTTGACTCATCATTTCAATAAGAAACCAAACTCAATTGCAAAAGAACTAACCATTGTGTATCCTATCATTACTATATTATAAATCAATCAATTTTTAAACACTGATATGAGCCCTTTGTATCGACAAGGATTGTAGGTTTGACATCAATAAGACATTGCCCCATTCATTGGTGAATATTTTGAGATTGGCACCAATATAAATTGCAGCATCGGCGGAAAATATTTTTCTCGTTGTCGATATGGCTCTTTTTATCAACAAAGATAAATATTTTAGCATCGATATAGGTATGTATCAACATACAAACTTTTGAGTCGTTGATTCCACTGAAAAAAAAATAAAAAATCACCCAAATAGAAAGCCAAGCCCTCTTTCTTTTAGCTTCTTACCTTTTTCAATCTAATGAACATCGGATGCAACTGTCTAACACTACATTTTCTTAATATTAATGATGAATATGTCTTTTGTTGCATATTTAACCATGTCTCCTCCTCACAAACACTTACAAAGCATCAACAAGACCCTTATCGAAGAGGCCTCTGCAAGCAGAAGTGCATAAGAAGAAGATGCCAATACCTTGGGGCCTATATACGATGACACCAAAGGTGTTATTGACAAAGAGACTTTTCTCAAGTGGGGTGAACTATATCAAATGTTTAACAATCAAACATTCCCCCAGATGGAAGAAGATGATCCCAACCTCCAGACATTAAGAAACATTAGGAGTTCCAAGCTATACAAAGTCGCAACACATGCAACAATGTTTCCCTGTGCAGGAGCTATTTCATGGATTGTGAGGCAGGTTGATCTGGAAACCAAATTAATTTTAAATCCTAAAATCCACCAGATCACCTCCTTTGAGGATTTGATAATCACTTCTTGTTACCACTTGGAAGAAGGAGAGAGATCACTAGAAAAGAAGCTGATAAAGAAGTTCCCACACAATCCAAAAGAGCTTCTAAAGGCCTGGTACAAACCCGAAAACTTATTCAAGTCAATACTATTAAGAGAATACCCCACCAATCTGCTCAAAAATCCATATGAATACATAGTGGCCATGTTATGCAGACTATATGGGGAGTCCAATGCTCAAAGGTTCAGAATAACCTGGGTGCCCCTTCTATACTATGTCGCAGATGTTGGGTCAAATTTTAACTGGGATGACATTTTATCGTCATCTTTGGAATAAGCACTCAGATCAGAAAAGACCACCATTCTAGGGGAGTTCCCAAGATTCCATATGTCCTCATATCTCCTGGACATGATGTTCATATACAACTCATTCCCACATATGGGTTGGACTTGGGAGCCCAGTTTTAACATCCCTGACCACCCATGCCGGGCCATGCTACTCTAGCAAACGCTTAATTCTCTTCTCAATGTACTGTA
This sequence comes from Picea sitchensis, assembly GCA_010110895.2. Lineage (NCBI taxonomy): Eukaryota > Viridiplantae > Streptophyta > Pinopsida > Pinales > Pinaceae > Picea > Picea sitchensis. The sequence continues at coordinate 52,287 of SNQJ01S0050531.1, forward strand.
ACATACTCAACATCCAACTGGGCTATGCCACATAAATTTTTCGAACTGGATGCAATTAAAACATATACAAACAGAACTCTGGCGGAACTTTATATATAAAACGTAAACATGAAAATATATTCTTTAAATGCATGGATTCATACTGAAATAACAATAAACACATACATGCAACATATATATGCAATACCCATAAATATAAAGACAGTTATAACCACACATAGGACAAATCCATAAAAACAAGAACATAAATAATAATGCAACATGTAAATTTATCACACAATTGACACTTATCTTGGTAAGAATATCACCAACTATGTGCAAACCTTCCACGAACCTCCCAGCCTTAGACCACACTTCTCATCACTCTCAGCAGTGGGTCACCCCCGAGCTAGGACTAAACTCCACCCGGGTAAAGGGATTCCTAACTAGGCTGACTATCTCAAACAATAGGAAAGACTCCGTCACAGGTTCCAACTCAAACTAAAATCCTATAGTCCCTCATTCCCCACATGCCTGTCCCACCCCAGGAAGTGTGCCCCTTCTCTGCTCAACAGTCCTTCGACTGCCCCACTTCCTTTCCGGGCTTCAACAACATGCCAGACAGGAAGTCTCAGAGCTCTATAGCTATAATTTAGCACCTATAGGAAATCAATTCCCAACAATTCTCTCACCTAGAGAGATTTCTCACGGGCTTGACAACTCGCCTCTTCAATATCCCATGGGCCTGACAACCCACTTCTTCAATCCAGCGCCCAAGCTAACCAGGTACACAAACAAGTATGGCTATGGATACAGGTTCAGGTACAGTGGCAAGAAGGTATAGAGGATAGTTCAATGAGTGTGTGAATGATCATGGAATGATTGACTAAATGTCCGAATGATGGAAGGAATGACAGTAAAATGAACTAAGTCAAACTATATGTATGCATGTTCCCAACTTGACACTTGTCATGTTGGGAGCTACTTTGGCCCACTTTTCCCCATCCTTAGAACTTAAGATAAAATAATTATCCATACTTTATACTTTAAGGAATATTAATATAATATTCATTTTTGGCTTAAGCTCCCTAGCTTAGCCCGTTTCCTTAACTTTTATCCCCCCCCTTCCCCAACTAGTGGCGTTCATCCCCTCGTACTCTTTTATCATGGTCGGTCTACGCGGAGCGATGTATTTTATATTAATGATGAGACATATAAAAAAATAGGCGCACTGGCCTTTAGCATCTAGGCTCTCCGGCATAATCATCACAAAAATGGCTCACGAGCCTATAAAACACAACATATACACAAAGGCTCCCTGGCCTCAAAAGCACGTGCACTTAAGTTGCTGCGCAAGGTATCCTGGAATGTGCACACTTCATCATTTTATTGCGCAGTACATGCGTGCACTATGCCATGAAAGGTGCATACAAAATGATATCAAACAACTCGCCAGCTTAAGTACATTTGCATTTACATTTACAATTGGGTTCGGCCTGGGGATATTACAATCCCCTCCCCTTATTTATGCACTATCCTCAGTGCATTATGTACACATATACAACAAAAATTCAAAAATCCTCAAAAAGATGTGGGTATTCTGCCCGCATTGCATCCTCATGCTCCCAAGTAGTGTCCTCAGGACCATACCAGGTCCATTGGACCTTTACAAGCCCTATGGCTCAATTCCGGAGCTGTTTGATTTTTTGGTCCAAAATGCATACCAGATGCACTTGGAAAGTGCCTTCTTGCTCCACCTGAATCACATTCCAATCAATAACATGATTAGCATCAAGTATATATTTCTTGAGCAATGATACATGGAATACATTATGAACAGACATAGATGTAGGTAATGCAATCATATAAGCTATTGGACCAATCCTCTCTAGGATTTCAAACGACCCACAATAGCGAGCTGTCAACTTTGAACAATTTCCCAACTTCAGAGAACTTCTGTTGGCCTTCACTTTCAAGAATACATGGTCCCCAAATTTAAATTCCCTTTGAGTTCTTCCCTTATCAGCATATCTTTTCTGCATGTCTTGGGCAACCTTTAAATTTTGTTTTATTTTCAACATTTTCTCATCCATTTCCCTGAGTAAATCTGGCCCAACCACTGTTCTATCTGCTAGGTTATCCCAACTTATCGGTGTGTTGCACTTCTTTCCATAGAGTGCCTCAAATGGGCTCATCTTTAGATATGTTTGGTACCCATTGTTATAAGAAAACTCTACTAAGTGTAGGTAGTCTTCCTATTTTGATGGTTTATCCATCACATACATCCTCAACATATCCTCAATCACTTGATTCACCCTCTTTGTTTGTCCATCTGATTCTGGATGATAAGCTGTGCTAAAATTCAAATTTGTTCCAAATCCATTAAATAATCCTTTCCAA
>SNQJ01S0050531.1:62273-105867 GCA_010110895.2 Picea sitchensis
TAGCAAAGGGTTATTCCCAGGTTGAGGGAATTGATTTTGGTGAGATTTTTTCTCCTGTTGCCAAGTTAACCTCCATAAGATTTATGTTATCTGTTGCTGCTACATTTGATTTTGAAATAGAACAAATGGATGTGAAGATAGCATTCCTACATGAGGATCTAGAAGAAGAAATCTATATGAAGCAACCAAAAGGTTATGCTGTGAAGGGAAAGAAGGAGCTGGTATGCAAGCTGGAAAAATCCGTGTATGGTTTAAAACAATCACCAAGGACGTGGTATCAAAAATTTGATACTTATATGTTGGGACTTGGCTTCACAAGAAGAAAATAGGATTGTTGACTATGTAACCCTGTAACCCCCTATGTGCAAAGAAAACAACAAGTGGGAGAATGTTGGGTATGTTAGGGGGTGCAAGGGGTAGCGCCCCCGAATTTTTTTTTGCCTCGAGAAACGTGTCATGTATTTAGGTGGTTTTTCAGCACATGGTTTTTGCCGATGGTTTTTCTATTTCCGGTTAAGGAATTAGGGTTTTGGACTAATCCAGGTCATTGGGTTAGGGTTTTGGATGCCGTTGGCTCCTATATGTATTTTGTATTGTAAACATTGTAACACAATGAATGAATATAGAATATGTTGGTTTTCTCGGTTTGGGTTTCCAGGGGAAAAATCTTTGTGTAATGTTTGTATTTGCCATTGTATATTTTCTGATCTTTTCTGAATATCTGTTTGCAGTAGATATTGTACAAGGTTAGAATTTACAAAACAGACCATGAAAGAGACTGCCTAATCATGTCTATATCATAACCGCTTTTAAGTCCATAACTGGAAAGTGAAACATGACTTGGACAACACAATTCATCCAACACATCAGCTATTGGATCATGTAGGAACTGACATTACTGTTTTATTGGTTCCAATACAAATTCCTGATTTTCTGTGTGCTTATCATCCATGACATGATTAAAATTATTCTTCAAAAACTGAAATGAATTGAAGGTTAATGGTATAGAGTTATAATGCATTAATTCATCTTTTGTTTGAAGATCAATGTGACCCAGGGGATGTAAATTTGGACCAAGAACAACTTCTATGTCATCAATGAAAACTCCCATTGATTCATTAGAACATTCTCCATCCCTACTATTGACAACTTGCTTATGATTTTCTCTCATAAATTGAAATGAAGAAAAACATAAAGGCATAGATCTTTCATTTACTCTAAGATTTGTTGCATTTTCCTCATTGCTGTCATAATTGTTGTGTAAAGGCTGATTGTCATATTTGATATGTAACTGAACTTCCTTCTCCCAAAAGCATGCCACTGGTTGCTTTGAACAGTCAACATCTATTTCAACCACATAATCATCATCATACTAATCATACTTGGGTAGATTATCCAAGTAAGAAATGTCATCAAACATGCACATCATATCAGTTGGTTGTTCCTCTGCAAGTTGAGTTTGAGTCTCATCTTTGACTAGGTTGTGAATTGAATACATAAAGTAATCATTTTTTGGTTTATGATACCAAGGATGAGCTACAAAATTCTTGGAAACAGTGACCCTTTCTTTCTCTGCAACTAATGGAACATGATGTCTTTGAACACCAAGTTTTTCTCTTATGCTAATCATGTGCAACATTTCTTCCATGGTGCTTGCCAGAATGTCTAGCTTCACCTCTGAGAATGTCAGATGCTCCTTTTCTTTGTTCTTTCTGTCTTCTGCCTCCAACTTTGACCTTTTGATCAACAAATGGGCTTCCACACTTTTTTCACTATCTTTCATTTGTTTGAATGTTATGGTGTTTCTTTCCCTCAACTGAAATGCCATTTCTGGATGAAAGGCATTTGGATAGTGTAAGATTGTTAAATCAGGAGGAGGTTTTATATCAATAGGCATTGAATGGTAGACTTGATTGAATCTGGCTGAAAATTGCTACATTGTTTCTCCTAGATGTATTTTCAAGTGATTATATTATTTCAAAATGAGGAAGGGATTCCTCTTAATCACCCATTGATCCAAGAAAACTTTCACAAACTGATTGAGATCACTTATGCTTGTAGCTGGAAGATCTTTATACCATTTCTTATCTCTACTTTGCAAAGATAAAACAAAAATCCTAATACTAACATCACTTTTTTCCACCTCAAAAAGGTCAAGATAATTTTCAAAACCTTGAATGTGTTTCTCAGCAGTGATGTAGCCATATTCTCCGTCAAATTTGGGAAGATATTTGAAGTAATTGGCAGGGAAATCATGGAGTATGGGAGGTAAGACAAGAGGCTTGTATATATCTCATATTTTTACAGGTGTAGGAGTATGTACAGGGATCGTAACACTAAGATTAACCTCTTAAGACTCATTAGGTTAAACATACTCTTCATAAATTTTGGCAGTATCATCTGGATCGAGATCATGAGAAGGGAAGAAATAATTAAAAATAAAACCTAACATATCTTAGATAAACTTCCAGCTTAAATACATGATCTTTTCATATGGTCTGGTCATGTTTTAGGTTCTTCCTCCAGTGGAGTATTTGAATTGGAATTGATTTGGAGCTGATTGGAGTCACTAGGTGGATGATCCAACCTTCTTATGTCTGATCACTGTCCACCATCAGTAATCAGATCTAGAACTTGATACACTTTTCTGAGGAACACTCCCCAGTATGGTCGCCACTATGTTAGCACTCCATAATTTCTCAGGCTAAAGAAGAAATGGTAAGAGGTAACTACAAAACCACTTTGGAGTCAAGGATATAGCCCTCCAAGACTCAGAGAGGGATCTCTCTGTATGATTTAGCATTGTTTTCTTGAAATTTTAGGCTAGTTAGAAAGTAAAAGGTTTGGTTTTTAAATTGGTTGGTTGGAACAAGAAGGGAAGTCCATTGGGCAATGGAGTCAAAGAGGCCTGACCCAATCAAGACAATTTCTACAGGAAAAACTCACAAGGCAGAATAGGCACCTTTGTTGGATTCTTTGAAATTGTTGAATGACATAAAAGAAAAGGTGAGGAAAGAGGATTGTATCAGAGCAATTAAGAATTCTAAAACTAAGCCTCTAGTAGAAAACACATAAATTATCCAAAGCTAGAAACAAAGTGTACTTTAAAATAAATTATGCCCATAATATTTTATTGAATAATTCAGAAAGAAACCAATATGTAACAGGGAAAACATATTACATAAGAGACACTTCACCAAAAATATATGCCACAGGAATCTTGAAAATCTTGACTTGTATTACTAAAATTTGATTAAAAGAGGCTCTGTGAGCTGCTCTACAATATTGATCCTTCTAATAGGTCCCAATTGATCAACCCTTTTACATTTGAATTACAACAATATATAGAACAATTATCCCTCGGGATCAAGAGGTCGAATTCAACAACCTGGCCAAAAATAGAAACAAATCCCTCAAATTTTTGAACTTTCTACAATGAAAAAAGGGTCGGAATGCTAAAAATAGGGGTCAACTCAGATGCCTTTATCTCCCACAATATGACAGTTGTAAAAAAAATGAAATAGTTTGTTGTATATGATTCTATTCTGAGTAAAAAAATCTCTCGGTTTTTCCAAATTCATCTCCATATTTCCAAAACATCTGTCGCAAAAACATGACAAAAAAAGGAAAAATGGAAACCTGAAAAATAGTGCTCAGATATGGCTTCGATTATCCTGAATCCTGAAACCTGTGAAAAAACTAAGAGAGGTTATTTTTCTTAATCCTGTTGCGGAGAGAAACCTCTCTCAGTTTATCAAAATTCCTTTTGGTTTCCTATAAAATTCTCTCTAAAGATAGGTGGTCAAACTGGAAAAAAGTGGTTTTTGATTAAGGGGAAAATTGGTTTTGGAGGGGAAAGTGGTATTCCGAACCCCACGGGGTGGTAAGTGGTATTAGGGAAGGGTCCAGTAACACCTAGTGGTGACAAGTGTCCAAGTGAAAACCACTTTTTCCACACCCCCCCTCTCGTTAAAGTTAGGATGGACGGGAAGTCTGAAAAAATTTATGGACGTAGATTTTAATTTTTTGAGATGTGTGCGTAAGGTGCATGTTTTTGTTTTTTATTTTATTTGTTTTATGGTTTTTGTTTTTTACATTTTGTTTTATTTTATTTTTATTTAATATTGTTTTGTTTTATTATGTTTTACTTGTTTTTTATTTTCATTTTTGTTTTATGTATTTTTATATATGTTTTAAATGTTTTAATTATTTAGTTTAGTTTTTATTTGTATTTTATTTTTGTCTTACCTTTCTTTTATTTTATTGTTTATATGTTTTATGTTTTTATATTGTTTTATGTAGTTTTTATTTATTATAGGTATTTTTATATTGTTTTTTTTTTAGTTTAATTATTTGATTAATTATTGTTAATTAGTTACAAGCCTAGGTTTTAATTATTTATTATTTATTAATTAATAATTAATTTATTGTTAACAACCCTAACCTAGTTTTACTAATATAACTATACTAATCTAATTAAATTAACTTTACTAAGATAATTAATATGAACAATGCCACTAACCATTTATTATTAACGTATTTTTTTTTATCCTAAGCTTGTTTATTCATGTAGGGACGAAATTGGCGGAGGGGTGAAGAAATGAAGGGCAAGGGAATGAAGGGTGCAGCGCGGTGATGAAGGATCGGGCGAAATGGATGGAGGGAGAAGTGAAATCAACCAAGCCCAGCAAGCCATATGTCTTCATCAAGAGCAATGCCAAATAGATAGTTGAAGAATCAAATCACCTATGATTATAGGACTCTAACATAGGCTCCACCTGGGGATGAAAACTCTTTCAAGAGGTGACAAGAACCACAGAAATATGAACATGCTGACCAATGTTTTATCTGTTGGACTGATCTTGATCTGATCTAGCTGTTGTTAACTCTACAAAATGTGCAGCCAACAAAACTTTGTTAGGTTAACTGACTCAACACTTTCACGAAAAATATGAACCATTCTGGTTCAGTAATATATTAGAATTGTTTCCTCTGATTTCCTAGAAAATTGAATTCTTAGATTAATTTTTTGGGTGAATAATTATATTCTATTGTCTGAGACCTTTCCAATGCCTGCTTCCATGCTCAATTCTGAGTCTTGAGCAGAAATTTATGGTTATTTGAAAATTGCTCATTAATTTTTCTGTTCACACTTCAACTTGGCGCAACTCTGTGTTGTAATTATGAATTTTTGCACCTACTCCATTGGATTTTTCGTAGGATCTCAATTGGGTTTCTTCATATACATATTTTGGACAGTCTATCCAAGTTTCACCTCTTTCTGGGTTCTGGGCTGCTAGTTACAGCCTGTTGAAGTTCTAGGCCAATTCGTGTTTTTTGTCTGGAATGCTACAGTTATATTCTTTTCCATATTAAACATTTTTAACATGCCCATAAATTTAATTCATCTCTTGGAATTTATTCTATGGTTCAATATCTTTCCATTGACTGCTCATGCGCCTCAATCTGATTCTTAAGCAGAAAGTTATGACTCTTTGAAGTTAGTTGGGTCTTAAATTTTACCGTTCACTGTTTGTCCTGTAACTTTCTCCTAAAATCTCTATTTGACGAATGGTTTACACCATTAGAAATATCTCTCCGATATCTTTTATTTAAGATGTAGAGACAAAGTGTATCTTTTCATACTACATTCTCATGGTTTTTTAGTACCTAAAAACGATGTTAAGGGCCTCAAAAATGCGCTACAAAAAGTTGGCGTTCAAACAGTATAAAATGTCGCAGAAATTCATTTGTTTTCCGCTGTTGTTCACCCTCCAAACGAATTTGCGCACACAAATTTCAACTTGTACACCCATATTTATCATTCACAGTAACACCACAAGATAAATCATGCTTCATGCACCTATAACCATTGTGCATCACTTCTTTGTTGTTCCAATAACTAGCGTGCACTACTTTTGTGTTGCGCGCCAATATCCACCACTTAAAATTTTGGTTCTTGCACTATTACCTGTTGCGCACAATTTTTGTATCGCACGCTGATATTCCACGCGCATTTCACTCTACGTGTTACACCATGCCAAAGTTTAGTACGCCCCCACCGCGCACCACTACTCAGCGCGCACCATTAATTAAACTGTCACGTGACAACATATACCCACATTGCACACGCACCAACAAAGTTCCTCTATGCTCTGCCAATACTGCGCACACCACACACACCATTATTATGTGTGTGCACACCGCACACACCTTATTATGCTTATGCACTCAACGTGCAAGTATTATGCATGCATCACTCAATCCGCACCGCGCAATGCTAAATTTAGCGTGCGCACCCACATGCCTATATTTTTCCACGCATTGCCAATTTTTAGCGTGCGCTTTTGCACACCAATATTTTTCCGTGCAACGCCAAATTTTAGCGTGTGTACCAACATTCTAATATTTTTCCACACAACACAAAATTTTAGCACGTGCGGCCGCACGCCAATATTTTTCTATACGGCGCCAAACTTTAACGCACGCGTCCACACACCAATATTTTTCCGCGCGACGCCAAATTTTCCACATATCACAAAATTTTCACTGAGCACCATGCATTTTTAGTGCGCCCACCTGCACACATTCATTTCTATGCGCATCAATTCCTCGTAAATTCTGTTGCAAAAATTGGGGCTTTTGCTTAACTTTTTCCCCATTTTTACCATAGACATTTTGCAACTACGAAATTTGCTCAATTTCACCCCGATAACACCAGTTCGGCCTTTGCAACAAAATACCGCTGTGGGTTGACATTTCTGGAACGAATTTTTCCCAAACTCAAGTCACGAATTGAGAATTTTAATTACTAATCTCAATCCAACTGTCATGGCTTCATTGTAACTTCAAATTCAACCAATTCTAGTTCTGAATTTGCTAGAATAGATATTAAATCAATAATATCTCACCACATGGTCGAATTTCTCAATTTTCCCGTGAATTTAACGATAGAAATTGGGGTTTTGTTCCCAATTCCGTGCAATTGTTGTTACTTTTTACCATGGACGCTCTCTAACTTGAAATTTGGCCACTTTGAAATTAATCCTCTATGAAATTTCGCTTCAACTCAACTTCTTCGGCCCATCCAGGCTTAGTGTTGAAAACCAAGGCTCTGATACCATATTGTAACATCCCCGACCACCCATGTCGGGCCATGCTACTCCAGAAAATGCTTTTATTCTCTGCTCAACGTACTGTAACATATTCAACATCCAACTGAGCTATGCCACATAAAATTTTCAAACTGCATGCAATTAAAACATATACACACAGAACTCTTGTGGAACTTTATATATAAAACGTAAACAGGAAAATACATTTTGTAAATGCACGGATTCATATTGAAATAACAATAAACACATACATGCAACATATACAGGCAATACCCATAAATATAAAGATAGTTATAACCACACATAGGATAAACCCATTAAAATAAGCACGTAAATAATAATGTAGCATGTAAATTTATCACACAATTGACACTTATCTTGGTAAGAATATCACCAACTACGTGCAGACCTTCCATGAACCTCCCAACCTTATACCACACTTCTCATGACTCTCAGCAGTGGATCACCCCCGAGCTGGGACTAAACTCCACCCAGGTAAAGGGATTCCTAACCAGGCTGACTATCTCATACAACAGGAAAGACTCTGTCACAGGTGCCAACTCAAACTAACAGCCTATAGTCCCTCATTCCCCACATGCATGTCCCACCCCAGGAAGTGTGCCCCTTCTCTGCTCAACAGTCCTTCGACGACCCCACTTCCTTTCTGGGCTTCAACAACAGGCCGGACAGGAAGTCTCAGATCCCTGTAGCTATAGTTTAGCACCTTCAAGAAATCAATTCCCAACAATTTTCTCACCCAAAGAGATTGCTTATGGGCCTGAAAACTCGCCTCTTCAATATCCCATGGGCCTGACAACCCGCTTCTTCAGTCCAGCTCTCAAACTAACCAGGTACACAAACAAGTATGGCTATGGATACAGGTTCAATTACAGTGAAAGGAAGGTACAAAGGATACCTCAATGAGTGTGTGAATGATCATGGAATGATTAATTGAATGCCCGAATGATGGAAGGAATGATAGGAAAATGAACTAAGTCCAAACTATATGTATGCATGTTCCCAACTTGACACTTATCATGTTGGGAGCTACTTTGGCCCACTTGTCCCCATCCTTAGAACTTAGGATAAAATAATTATCCATACTTTATACTTTAAGGAATATTAATATAATATTCTTTTTTGGCTTAAGATCTCTAGCTTATCCCTTTTCCTTAACTTTTATCCCCCCCCACCTTCCCCAACTAGTGGAGTTTAGCCTCCCATACTCTTTAATCGTGGTCTATCTACGTGCAACGATGTATTTTATATTAATGATGAGACATATACAAAAATAAGAGCACTGGCCTTTAGCATCTAGGCTCTCCGGCCTAATAATGACAAAACTGGCTCACCAGCCTATAAGACATAGCATATACACAAAGGCTCCCTGGCCTCAAAATCATGTGCACTTAAGTTGTTGTGTGTGGTATCCTGGAATGTGCACACTTCATCATTTTACTGCGCAGTACATGCATGCACTATGCCATGAAAGGTGCATACAAAATGATAGCAAACAACTCACTAGCTTAAGTACATTTTCATTTACATTTACAATTGGGTTTGGCCTATGGATATTACACCAGTGACCCCCCGATCCACATCTACTGCAATATATTGTGGGAATAAAAGTATCGAATTGAGTATCATAAAATCTGCAACAACTTCTTGGCTCCTTTGTACCAACTTATATTCAACTCTCCTACACCATGCATGATAGACAAAGCACATGCTATAGTCAAGAGGATATGGGACGGGTACCTCTTGGAGTATGGAACGTACCTCAGGATACATAGGGCCACCAAAGCCCTGCACTTGCTTCCAAAATTCATTCCATACAAGTTGGTGCTATAGGAGATCACCTACCACACCATCATGCATGGATTTGGTACAACACTATATAGAGACAAGAAGGCTATTTGGCCTCCTCTCTTGCTTTAGGTCAGTTCTTATTCATTTGAAGACATCAAGGAGGCAGAATCTGAAGTAAACACATTGGCGTATTTCCACTTCGGAGAGGAGAGATTCTGGAGGCACAATCCCCTAGACATCGTCAAATATCATTGCATCAACTGCAGGTAGAGGTGGGAATATACAACCGATGTTTGGGAAGTAAATAAAATCCACCTTCTTGCAAGGACATACCATGATGCTATCTTCAAAATAATGGGAAATCCATTAGGTAGGATAGCAGATGAACAATGAGTTCAAGAAGACCAAAACAAGGCTGAAGAAGAAGTGGTGGTAGCAGTAGCAGAGGTGGAAACAATGAAAACAACCTTCGAAGTGGCAGCAACAAAGGAAGAGAGGAAAAGGAAAGAAGCAAAAATTGCTAAAGCGGAGGAAAACAAGAAAAGGAAAGAAGAGGAGGATAAAAAACAAAAACAGAAAGAAGTTGAAGAAGCAACATTTTCCAAAACCATTGAAAAATAGAAAATGAAGAAGGAAAAAATAAGAAAGAAAAAGGAGGAAGAAGTTTACCAGAATAAACAAGAAGAAGAAGCAACAGGTGAAGTAAAGGTATCCGCAGAAGCAAAGGCAACAATGAAGGTAGTTGCAGAAGAAAATGCAATCGAAGAGGTAGCAGTGAAAGTAGAAGCAGAGGAACATATGAAGAAATACGAAGAAGAAAGAAACGTCAATGCATCCCCCATCGACATGAAAATTCCAGGGTCATCAATTAAAATTCCACTCACGGGAGGAAACTTTCCATTGGGTGAGCTAGGTCTGGGACTTTTCACACCCTCTAAGGCTCGCAAGGTTGCTAATCTGAACACCTTCAGGTTTGATAAATCTTTTAGCAAGGTCGTGCTGCAAAAGGCCAGGAAGATCCTAGTGGCCGGGAAAGCTCCACTATCAGTGACTACCAAAAACATTGTGACAAAAAACGTCAAAAATGATATGCTTTCAATCACTTCAGTCGGTGTCGCATTCACATTGGCATTGAAGTAGAATCTTAAGGACTTGGTGCATGAGAATGAATAAAAGGATAGAAGGATCAGGGAGCTAAAGGAAGAGTTCAATCACAACAAAAGGGAGAAGGAGATCATTAGAGAGTTAATACTATGCACCAATAAATTTAGAAAAGAACTTCATCAGATGGAGGCAGATATGTATGCAAATTTTCAAGTCTTCCATAAATTAGCATCACAAATCACGGCACTTCATAGAAGAGCACAAGCCAAAAACACGGAGTTTACCACCATCAAGGAATGTCTTAATGAAATGCATGGTTGGATCATTGAGAATTCAGATGCCCCATCAGAGTTTCCCCACATATCAGAATTTGAAAGAAAGATCAATTATGTTTCCCTCGACAACTTCCAACAGGCCAGGGAGAAGGTGAAAAATGACTTAAAGAATTCGCTATTGATCTATGCACAACTTCACAAGATAGCACACATCATAGCGCACAAAGGCCATCTTCCCCAAATTGAAGAACTTTGAAAGATGAAGAGCGATGACCAGATATTTTCAAAGGTCGAGCTAAATATGAAACATGGGCAAACAAATTCCAATCCTATGACCAAAGTGACTATGGACCTGATGGATGACCATCTCATGAAGCCAACTAGGACATAGAACATGATCTAATCTTTGATGGTCAATTTGACAAGAGACATGAAGACCCTCTCATAGAATTCAGCAGCTCACGAGGCTGCCCTGGAGTCGGTGTTGTTCCACAGAGTCATCTCCATTTCAGGATAACATGAAGTTTGGGAAGCCTACTTGAAGGAAAATAACAAATGAAGGGGATACAAAAGAAAATTCAAAACTATTCACAACCACCTTCTATTTTTTCTTTTTGTCATCACCACACTATTTTTTACTTATTATAACACATGTCAAAAATAGTCGAAAGGGGAAGATGAAAATACATGTAACCTCTTCTTGCAAAACACAAGAAACCCCTATAAGAAGTTACTTAGGAAACTATAAGTAAAGGAAGATACCCACTTTGAAGAGGCTCTTCAATGATTGTAATTTCTGGGAACTATTTTCTGAAATAATATTGAGAAGTCCTCAGGGCCAATTTTTTAGAGAGAAATGTTGTTTGTTGATAGTGAGTGAGTTTACTGTGAACTAGTTCAAGTAATATATTGGGTTGTCTGTAATGTTGTAAGAACGTTGTTTCACTTATAGATTTTTCTTATGTGAAGTGAAATTTTCTACAAGTGTTGTTTTTCTCTCTTATTAATTGTTCTGAGATGATGAGTAGTTTATGTATGTGATTGTATAGCTTAGACTAATCCGGTTGCACCTTTATATGCATGTGTTATTAAACATGTTTCTCTCTAACAACTAACTAGAAGAAAGCTATCATGGGGATTGATAACATTTCTAGTTTCTTATTAGTTACTCTTAGTTACTCTTAGCTAGGATAGGATAGGTTAGGTTTCATTTCTACAAATAGTTTAGTTTGCATTCAAACCATTGATTCACACCCCAACCCAATAATGGTGGTTAGGATAGAATCTAGATGGGTCTCCTAATACAAACGATGCGTAGTGTAATTGGGACCTCATACCGAGGAGTACTCATGTTTGTTGAAGGACATTTTTCCCATGTCAACATGGTGATTGGCAGGGAGGATTCAAGAAAAAACAACATTGGTATTAGTGAATCGTATCATAAATTTTTATCTTGGCCCTTTAAGGCCTTTGCAAGGAGATTATTCTTAGAGATAACATTGGCAAAGTTAAGGGAAATAATGAAGGCATAGAAGATGCAACATACTGGTAATAAAAATTGTTTTTCTACATAAAGACAAGTTTTTTATAAGCTTCTTAGCAATAATGTACATGTTGGATGTGAAACTAGAGACGAAGTACTTGTCTAGTTGGAGACAACAACACTTGATTTTGTTGAGTCTATGGTGGTGATGCTTATCATGTATTACTAGTGGATCAATGTGAAATTCATTATTGTACTTGACTTTCCAGATTATATATATGTACTTATTCATATTATATATGTTTGTACTTGATTTTATGTATAGTATTGTTTAATGTGAGTTTACATGTTTATAATTTATTCTCTTTCTAATTCTCATGTGCGACACTTAGTTGATTTTATGCATAGTATTGTATAATCCAAATTTACATGTGTATAATTCATCTCCTTCAGATTCATATGTGTGAAATTTTTATTTATTGTTTAAGTATATAATTTTATGAATTTTTTCATTGATATTGGATCAACATCAATATTGTATATTGACATTATACAAATTCAAGGAATGTAATAAATTATTCACATCATAAAAATTTATATTAAATAATAATGATACTACAAAATGACAACAATTAAGGACACATTATACTGGTAAATATACTACAAATTGATGAAATTAATGACTCATTAAAATAGCAAATGTACTTTAAATCAACATGGCCATATCCATCAAAACAAGTTCTATGGTTGGTATTGATGGATATGTCCATGTCGTTAAATAGTATAAATTTGAATTTTTTTTTTAAATGTAATTGAAATTGAGAAAATATTTGATAAACAATATCATGCAAAATTTTGAATAATAGAAATTAACATTAAAAAATCAAAAGATAAGTAAGATTAACATAAGGAAAAAATGTTTTTGGCATACGTACATTGCTACATTTAAAAATAATAATTAATAGTTATATATGTTTTTACATTATTATCATAATATAATTAGCAATATCTTTAGAAGGTACAAATGCAAGTTTATGGAAATATTTTAAATAAATAAGATCTTGAAATGACAAATGAAAATATTCTAAATAAATAAGCCAAATGTCAAATGCCACTAGCGTGATTGGTTTCAAGGGGTTTTGTTTGTAGGGAAACCTAGGTTCGAAATCCACAGTAGTTGAGAGAAGACACTTAAAAAATCCATCCGGCCAAGGGTTAGTGTAGCCCAGGCCAAGTGTAATCCCCAAGTGATTTTGATGGCTTAGATGCCCCTAGGTAACAATTTCTTATCCAAAGGCTAATCCTACAAGTCATGAACAGACTAGAAAACAAAACAAAAAAATAATAAATCAAATGAAAGTGTTATTGTACAAGATATTTCATAATGTATTTACAAATTTCCCATTGCAAATATTCAATATATTAATCCAACTGGCATGGACATCAAGAAATATATTTTGTGTTATTAATGTTAATATTTTAGAAATGACATAGCAATGAGAAATTTAATAGTTTCAATTATAATATCAGTAAACTTGGTTTCAAATATATTAGTTATATAGTGAGCATCCCCTACTAAAGGATACAGGATAAAATGGTGTGAGAGCTTAAGCCTATTGCATTGCATAGTTTTGACTGAAGATGTGTTATGGAAGAGAATCCTTTGAATTTTCAACAACCTTGACATAGAAGGAAACAATACAAAGATGATAGAGCAATAGCCAACTATCAACAAATGGCATCATTTATTTCTGTATGTGAGTTGTTAAGTAATTTGTTTCTATTATAGTGAGAGATAGGGACACAATCGATATATAATTAAAGTTGATTGCCTCATATGGTGAAAAATGGAGGCTTCCTTCTTCCAAGTGGAATTTTTGGTCCAATTCAATAATTCTTTTTCGTAAAAATAATTTCCATGGATTATTTTAGTTTCAAATTAATATTCATGTGATAATATATTTGTAGGTACTTGTTTGCTATCTTTTGTCTTATGGAATTGGTAGCAATGGGAAGTCGTTGTGTTCTCTCTTGACTAGTAGTCACACCATCAATTTAATAGTTAAAGCATATGTGCTACAAATATGTTGGTGATGAACTAAAGGTAATAAATTCCTATTACTAGATGAAGACGAGGGCAACTACTCAAGAAAAAATCCCAAAGCATAATAGCAGAGATTGTTGGTGGTTTTCATTTGTATACATTTACAAATGTTATAAAATATCATAGTGGTTCTTATTGCAATCAATATTACTATTTTGTTTTTGGTAAAATGTTTCTTACATATAGATAAAATTATTTACATCAACAAGAAAAAGAAAAACGAAAACAAAAAGATATATACAATGAAATTTATATTATGTTCTTTAATTAAACTAAGAAAATTATAAAATCATAATAAGAGGCATGTTCCAACAATTTGGCAGCCTTAATAATCAATGATTCTTTTACCAACAATTACATATGTACCTCATCTCTCGATAACTGACAAAAAGTAACCAAAGAATTGACCTCATTTTGAAATACATATTTGCAGCAGAGTTTCCAGAGAACAAACAATGTGAAAACTCTCAAATAGTGCCAAATAACAGCTAGAGTATCTCAATCACAAATTTGGAATCTCCCAACAAAATTGGCCTTTAATGAAAATGTCCTTGAAGAATGTTTTCCAGTTGATATTGCACATGTTCTTAGCAAGACCTCACAAAAGCGCAGTCCCATAAAATATGCTTCATTGTGTTTTCCTTTGGACAAAAGAGGTAGAGACCATCAAAAAGGACACTTTTGGCTAGACAAGCTTTGGAGGGGAAACCTTCATATATCACTGACCAAGAAAACGCCTGGAGTTTATTGGCTACCTCATCGACCAAACACCATGCAACCTATGAATCCAACTTCTCTCATAATTTTCTGAAACCCATAGAGCATTAAGAATTGGACCTAATACATGTCTCTGATGTAAAATGAAGCAAAGTCTACAAGAATCACATTGAGTGAAAGGTTGTCCAAAAATCCACTCCCAACTCCACAAGAAAGGACATGTCATATCAATATTCATATTGTAAAGATCTTCCTATGGAATGAGCCCAATTATGTCAAAAAATGGGTCTATCTGTAGAATATAGTTCAAACTCATGAGCCACTCAATGCTAATACTTCCAAGAATGAGAGTAAGCATCCCATAAATCCCTTCAGAAGAAAATATTCTTCCTACTAGTCTCCTTTCTTGAAAGCATGGGAGATCAAAGATATAGGTGCCTTCCAACTTGTAACTCTAGATTGACCTTTTGGCCAAAACCCACCTAGCTTTGCTACTTGACGTCTACCAAAAAGCCAAACATATTTCCCTCCTCTAAGTTTTCCAAATACTCTTTAAGATGAAGGACCCTACAATCTAGAAATGATGAACAAATATGATGTTGCATAAACCAATGGGACCCCTAATTTTATTGACATGTTGGGCTAGAATAATTATGAGCCACATCAAAACCAACCAAGAATATGTATCCTCCAAACCACTAACCATCCACTTGGCCACCAATATGCTTCCCTTATTCACAACATCAATAATACCAAGGCCTCCCTCATCCTTATGCATGATACATACATCCCAAGGTACCATGGGAGACCCTGAACCCCACCATACTTGGACCATAAGTATGAATGCAAAATATTATCCAAGTAATGAAATTGGGCCTTGTTGGGAAGCCAAAAAGGCACATAGTATATGTGGGAGGCCCGAATGATCCTTCTCACTACCATAATCTAACCAACAAATGGGAGATCCTTACAATGCCAAAATAATAATTTGCACTGCAGTCTCACAATATATACCAAGATATCTCACAATTATACTAGGCTACACAAACTTCCATGTAGTTGGAATCCAAGTGGCTGGATCATATTAACCATGTAACTAGTAGTCAATCATGTGGTCAGTAACAATAGCCACTTACACCTCATAGAACAATGACAAGCAATACCTACCAAGTGAAACACACCCTTTCTTTGTAATCATAAACAAAAGAGAGTCATATTAAAAATGGTTGTTTACCATCTCATCCCTCCCCAGGTAGAGAACTTCCTCTAAGTTGACCCTACAGACATGTTGCCTCCAACAGATAGTTAAGGGCATCAATAGTTAGCACATGAATATAAGGGGCCAATATACCCACTTGCTTGAAAAACCTATGGAGATGAATGTGGGGAGACAAATCATTATTCACTTAAATAAAGGAGAAAGTATATGAGAACAAGGTGTCAATCATACTAAAAGATCACAATCCAATTCCAATGAAATCTGACATGTTTTTGATAAGCATCCAGTCAATATGATCATAAGATTTGTCAAAATAAATTTTCATGAAGAGGGTTTGTGGACCAGACCCCTTGGCCCACTTCATATCCTCCCAAGTTGATAAAATTTTATCCAAAATAAACCTCCCCTGAAAAAATATTGTATTCCTGTTGGCACAGGGGCAGACCCAAGGTTCAACACTTCAACAATGCACCAACAAAACCCTAACTACCAGCCCTTTCGGCAACACCTGCAAAGCAAATGAAGTCTCACCCGAGGTAGAGGCAAGGGTGGTTGCAATACTCAAGTGTCTGCAACATAGCTGGGACAAAGATCTGTGATTACAACACTCTAACAGAGCACTTAGCAGTTATCGTTCATTAGTATTTAACCCTTGTTCACAATGATAAACCCTAATTATAGAGAAACGCAGTATTCAACAAGACCTAACACATTCAAGCACTTAACATATAGAGATAAATCAGATCTAGCATTCATTCACATGGCTAAGCACTAAGATATCATATTAGATGTATCTAAACATTCATGAAGGTAAGCACAAAGCATAAATCATATGAACAATATAACAACCATAATGCACAAAGTAACCATAACACAGGATATATGTGGTGCACCCCCAGCCTGGGGCTACGTCCACCAAATTTTCTTCTTCTTTATTGTCTTTTGTCAATCATCTACATGTACAGAGCCACCAAATCCTACTCTGCATAGGACAGGATATCTGAGCACACTTCACTAGATCCTCCTTCCCCAAGCTAGGTTACAGTACAAAGCCTTCTTACACAAGCTTCTTACAACCACTTGCACTTAGCTATATAAGTGTTTAACACAACATGCACAAAGCATTTACAACTATTCACACTTAGCTCATTGGCCAGCTAGATCTACTTCTTACATCGCCTAGCTACTTATTTATACATTGCAAAAATGGCCTAAACATGGGTAAACCCATGGGTCGACATCCCCATACCCATTACATAAACCCTAATCCCAAAACTGCCCTAAAAAGGGGACGAGATCCCTCGATCTCCACTTCAACTTGCGCTCCGTCTTCGACCAGCCTGTCAAAGTCCCAAAATTGGTCAAACATGACCAGTGTTTCCACCAAACCTGGTCAAGGGCCAATAGGCCCCCAACACTCACCTGTGACTCATCACGAGTCACTCTGATCTGGGTAACTCTGCCTCAAACCCCTCGAGCTTGGCTTGATCTAATTCGACCTACTACTTCGCCAGGGCCTCCTGCTCAGTGAACTCCTGGATAACTGCCTCGTTCACAGGTCCTTCCAAGCATTGTTCGACTATGGTGATTACTTGTTCCAATTCTATGCCTCGTCCTTCAATCTCCTCGAAAAGTATGCAAGATGCATCTTGGAATGGTTGGAGCTTCTGAGTCACTTCCATGACTTTGCTTTGTGTGGCATGGACCTGTTGATGAGTCGTGCATTGTTTTTGGGACCTTTTCATCCTCTCAACTGCTAACAGGAGTTTCAACTATGCTTGTACTGTTGTTTCTTGCTGCTTTGCCTCCTTGAGCTGTGACTCCAGTGTCTTTAGTTCAAGGTCCTATGTAAATCAGTCATAAGTATACACAATCTGACTCTTAAGATGTTTACATTTCAAGGATAATTATTTGATTCTCTCAACTACGCTCCGGGCAATTTCTTCTCTCTAGTCTCGCACGTCATATGGAGTGCTTGGCACTGTTTGTAGCTCTAGATTTTCTACTCTCTATTGAAGTTGTTGGATGGATTCAGCAAGCTTCTCTACTTGATTCTCCATTGGGTCTTCCTCCCTTTACTCTAAGTCCGTCACAGAGCGAAGTGCTCTGTTGACTGCTTCTTTAACTCTGACCTATTATGTGAGAAACTATTCTTTATCCTTCTGTACTTGTGCTTTATCCTCTGCAAACTTCACTTGGAGGTTGTCTTTTTCCTGCTGTGCAACCCAACGTTTCTCTATGAATTCCTCTTGTACTTGCTTCAGGGCCCCTGTGGCTTGTTCTTTTTCTTCTTGGACATGATGAAGGTGAGCTTTGGTCACATCTACTATTCTAAGGAGTTGGGTAGGCTCATCTCCCGGCTCGGTTTCTTCTGATGGTGGGGGCACAGTAGATATTGCGCAGCTGGAGTGAAGCTCTTGATGTACCCCTCTCAACTCTGCTTCAATCCTTTCATACATGGTCTCTTGTTTTGCTTCATGGCGCTGTAAAAGGTCTTCTGAGGTATCTGATACAACAGTGATGATTAGGTCAATGTCGTCCACCGTGAGCACATTCTGCATCTGTGGTTTACTAGATTTGGATTTCTTCCGCGATGTAGGTTTCATGGGGGAAACCTTTCTTTTGTTGGATAATTCAGCCTCATTAATGGGATCCCTAAGTGGTGTTACTTCACTTTGATTTTGCTTGTCTTCTTCTCCATTGTGCTCTTCTTTGTCTACTTTGTCATCACCTCCTCCTCCCGGTGACTCTGAAGCAGTCTCTTCTGATGCGTTGTTCAGCTTCTGTACCTCTTCCATCTTCTTCCTTCTGCTACTTCCAGGTACATCATACTCTACATGAGTAACCACCGGACTTTCGATGAGGTCAGGGTTAGACAGTTCTTCTTGGTCGATTGGGATAAGGAACTCTTCAGGCCATTCCTTAGTTATTTCTTCCATGTCCTCCTCTATGAGCTTATAGTAACTCTACAACTCTTCTTTGTGTTCGTCTCTACATGCAGTGATATAAATAAAATGTCTATCTGCGTGGAACTTCGCATAGGGCCTGAGCCTATGAAGGGTGTTCGGTGTCATACGAGGGAAGGACTCAATAGCCCTCTTCAACTGTAGGTAGTAGGTGTGGAACACCGCGTTCAACTTCCATTGTTTCACCATGTCACTTGAGTACCAGAGCGTGGTGAACTTCACAGCTAGAGGTTCAGATGGTTCAATCTCAGGGAAGGTCACACCTTCCGACATCTCCCAAGAAATGAACATGGTGAGGATCAACAACCAATTGAAGTGGAACATGTAGTCCCGATCCTGAGCTTCGCGACAGTCATGCTCTAACTGGTTGACGAGGTATCTTGCCCAGTTCATTTGTAGCCCTTCCATGCATTTTCCCGTGAGATCGACAACGAACCTTGTGACCTGCGTGGGTTTGTTCTTTCTTACTAGCTTACCTGTGATCAACTGGCAGGCTAGGTGCACTGTGCCATTCTAGATGGATGATACCTTGTAGCCCTGCTTCCCCTTTTTCACATCACCATAGGTTTCTTTAATCGTCTGTTCCAGAGTGCGGTCTGCAGTCTTCCCTGGGTAAACATCTTGTGGGTCTAGTCCTTGCATGCTCAATCCGGTGATCCGATGGATCAGAGTCAGATCGACGGTGATGCATCTATCTAGCCACAAATAACCGCCATGGAAGCACAACAGTAGGTGCTTAACGCACGCATTAACCTCCTAGTGCCTTCCAAAATGGGGTATCTTCATTACGTTCAGAATAGTGGACCTCGTGATGTCCATGGTCCATGATTGGGGGATGATCTTTGACTTCTTTTTCTTTGTCTTGGTCAAAGATTTATGCGGTGCAAGCATACCATAGTTCTTGCGATATTCTAGGTTATAATCATTGATCTTCAGCGTTCGAATCTTGTGGCTTGACTACACGTATCCCCTTTGGGAGGTACGCAATAATCAACATGTAATAGAAGTCCCTTGGGACACTGTCACGACTCACCGTGCCAGCCAGTGGCAGGATGTAGTCAGGCAGGATTGATGGGATGAGCTTCACATTTTCCAAGTCATCAAGATGCTTGGTTTGTTTCTCAGTCACAGCTCAAGATGGTCCATATCCACAAGCAATCGACGGAGAGGCTTGCACTCCTCACGTCAATGAAGCTTGAATTCCTATGGACATCACCTTCTCAGCCATAAGGTCGATTAGAATTTATTTGACAGACTTTTCAACTGTGTTGAGTTTGTCTGACATGCATGCTCGAGATTAGGTATCTCAGGTCATTGATCAAACACTCAATGTAATAGAGTGGGTGGCGAAGTCTTAATAGGCACAACGCGATAACAATGAATTCTCTGTGGGATCGGATATAATTCGTAAAAGTGTTCTCAGTGAAACATTCGATGGGATAAATAGACAATGTCGTAACAGATTCTTCCAATGGGTTGAAAAGCCTTAATCAATGTAGTTCTATTCGTTATGGTGCAGTCCCAACGGTCCAATGGAGAGATTTCTGATCATAACTGTTGTTCTAACCGTTTGGGAGCATTGACCTAACGGTCACAATGCCTCCAACGATCATATTTCTATGCCATGGTGAAGTGCCACTCTACGTTGTTATGATATTTCAATGAAGTTCAAGTTTTCTTAAACCTTCTTTCTGCGAAGTCCTTTCTGGTGCTTCTTGAAATTTTTCTAGCTTTTCTTTCTTCTTGTTGATCTTTCTAACCTTCTTTCCTGTGATTTGCATCTCGGTATTCCTCTTTCCATTCTTGTTATTATCTGTACTCAACATAGTAACTTCGTGCTTATGAGATTCTTTCATAGGGTTTGAGGGTAATACTTCTTCTTTTTCTAGAGTAGGTGCTCTACTCTCTTGTATAGACATGTGTTTCAAGTCTTCATGTGTTCTTTCAACTTCAATGTCTAGATCTATGATCCTCAGTAGCTTCGACTGGTCTTCTTGTTCTTTCAGTAAGTGCTCTATTCTCCTGGCCATGAAATCTCATAGTTCTTTCTTTTTATGTTCTAGAGCTTCCTCTTCTTTTTTTCCTTCTGATTTGATCTTTCTCAATCCAGGTTTTTCCTAGCAAAATAGCAAATGGGGCATTGTTCTCAACAAATTTAACGACCTCAAAATCTTCCTCTTTCAAAGTTCCATGAGAATTCATAGATATCTGGGTAAGTCTTCCACATAGGGCTATCCACTTTCCTCTAAATAATCTTATTCCTCCCAATGAAGGAGTCATAGCAGGCTTTCCCAAAATTTCCCAAGTTCTTTCTGTCATGATATTCACCCATGTTTCCTCATCCAGAACACAGTCTATGTCGAAGTGTCCTATTCTTGTTTCTATGCACTATTTTTCTTTTAAGATCTCAGATAGATTCGTGTCTCTGTGATCATTCAGGGTTTCTTTCATCTACAATACTACAAACTCTGATTCTTTCTGGGATTCTATCATACCCTTAGTTTCTTGGCCTTCCTTAGGGCTTTCTTGTCTCATATTCATCTTCTAAACTTTAGAAATCATTCTAGGGAAATCCAGAACTTCATGATCCACGAATTTGCAACAAAGACAAGTAGGGTTTCTACCAAGGCATTCCTTAGCCAGATGTCCCGGTCTTCTGCAACTGTAACAAAGGGTTAATCCTCTTTTTCTCTTAAATGATCCCTAGCCTTTCCTGTACTATGCACTAGGATCACAGTAACTAACGTGCAAAAAATTCTTTCTAGGACCCTGCATCCATTTGTTAGTCCAAAAATATTTTTTACGCATAGGAATAACATATCTTTCATTACTTATATCAGATCTATTCATTTCATATCTTCTTTCTCCTAGTTATGTCCTAGTTTTCAGACTAGGAACAAATCTATCAAACATACCTAAATCCATACTTTCTAAACAAAAATTTCCACTTATCTTACCTTTATCAGAGCACAAAGTTTTAAGGTCTTACATCTTTTCTTCAGATCTTATTCCTTTCTTAGCACAGAGTTTTGCAAGTCAAGTAGAATAATGTGCACTAGGGAAACAGATCTATGCATAGAGCTTTCTCTTTTCCTCAGTTCCCAACAATCACAGTTTCAGGTCCCGGAAACAGAACTATTTGTTGGCACAAGGGAAAACCCAAGGTTCAATGCTTCAACATCACACCAAGAAAACCCTAACTACCAGCCCTTTCAGCAACACCTGCGAAGCAAATGAAGTCTCACCCGAGGTAGAGGCAGGGGTGGTTGCAGGACTCAAGTGTCTACAACCTAGCTGGGACATGGATCTATGATTACAACACTCTAATAGAGCACTTAACAGTTATCGTTCATTAGTATTTAACCCTTGTTCACAGTGAAAATAAACCCTAATTACAGAGAAATGCAGTATTCAACAAGACCTAACACATTCAAGCACTTAGCATATAGAGATAAATCAGATCTAGCATTCATTCACATGGCTACGCACTAAGATATCATATCATATGTATCTAAACATTCATGAAGGTAAGCACAAAGCACAAATAATATGAACAATAT
This sequence comes from Picea sitchensis, assembly GCA_010110895.2. Taxonomy (NCBI): domain Eukaryota; kingdom Viridiplantae; phylum Streptophyta; class Pinopsida; order Pinales; family Pinaceae; genus Picea; species Picea sitchensis. The sequence goes on from SNQJ01S0050531.1 coordinate 84,626, forward strand.
GACAACCATAATGCACAAAACAACCATAACACATGATATATGTGGTTCACCTCCAGCCTGGGGCTACGCCCACCAACTTTTCTTCTTCTTTATTATCTTTTGTCAATCATCTACATGTACAAAGCCACCAAATACTACTCCGCATAGGATAGGAGATATGCGCACATTTCACCAGATCCTCCTTCCCCGAGCTAGGTTACAACACAAAGCCTTCTTACACAAAGCAAGTGTTTAACACAGCATGCACAAAGCATTTACAACTATTCACACTTAGCTCACTGGCCAGATAGATCTACTTCTTACATTGCCTAGCTACTTATTTATACATTACAAAAAGGGCCTAAACATGGGTAAACCCATGGGACGACATCCCCATACTCATTACATAAACCCTAATCCCAAAACTTCCCTAAAAAGGGGTCGAGATCCCTCTATCTCTGCTTTGACTTGCGCTTCGTCTTCGACCAGCCTATCGAAGTCCCAGAATTGGTCAATCATGACTAGGGTTTCCACCAAACCTGGTCAAAGGCCAACAATTCCCCCAATGAATAACTTTCCTAGCCTCTTGAACTATCATAGCTAATGCCTTGGCCATATTTTTATAAGAAACAATCAATAAAGTTATTAGAAGCTACCCACTAATAGAGTCTCTAGAAGTATTCTTTTGAATAAGCTTGATAAAACCCTAATTAAATTGATTATGAAAGTCTCCTTGAAGGGAATAAATCATGAGATATATGACAAAAGTCATTCCCAACCATGTCCCACATCACCATGTAGAACACACAACACAAACCATGAATACTTAGGGAATTCCCATTCTACATTAAAGAGAGCATAGAAAAGAACTCTTCCTTCAAGAAATCCCTATCCAATATATCCCAGTCACCAATTGATACCTTATGAGGAACCACTCAATAGAAAGCATCCTTAGTAGCCACGACAAAATATGATAGAGGGTAAGAAAAAAATATATTATGAAAATACTCACTAAACATACCTCGGATCTTGGTTGAGTTCTCCTTAAACGATCCATTATCTTGGTGAAGACCAAGGACCATGTTATATACCACCTTATTCTTTAGAAAATCAAATAAGAATGTAGATTCATCATCACCCTCCTGAATCACTATAAATGGGCATGTACCCATGCCCCTCTAGCAATGTACCCCTTCTCCTTTCACACCACCATCTCATGCTTGGTTGCATACTCCTAAAGATAATTTGTATGTATATATTCCTCCAAAAGAGTACACACCTCCTCTAACTATTTTCCATCCTCTCGAAGCTCTCTCCTATGCTTACATGTGATCATGTGGCCCCGCCCCCTCTTAAGCTTCATAGTATGACAAATATCCACCTCCCATAATAACAACCAACCTTTGTCTCCCATAGGCCAAGGTACAAGGTTCCAAACACTATGCACAAGAGCATATAATTATGGAGAGTCCAAATGAGAAAAAATTATCTTGAATGAGGATGAAGCCTTGGAGTGCACAATTTCCCAAATGAGATGGAGGTCATAATGGGTATGTGATCATACCCAGTAGTTGCAATCAATACATCAACTTGATGCATATTCTTGGAAAAGAATATGTCATCCCGTAGTCCATAACTGCAATTCAAATGAACTTGAATCCAAGCAGATCCTTGTCTAAAGTTGGACCAAGTAAACCATCCACCATAGTCTAACCCTTTCTTTCCCTAGTTGGGATAAAAAAGAAGAGAATCCTTGCACTTAGGTCATGCTTGCTTCTCCAAACTAATAACCATTGAGCCAATTGCTTCTCCCCTATCTCCCTCCCACTCAACCATGTTGTAGTCCCCTATAATAATTCATTTTGCATCAAGGAGAGAAGACTCCATCCATTCCTAGAGATGAACCAAGGTTCGACACATAGACTGATCAAAAGTCTAGAAGTCTCTCCTTAAATAAATTCAAAGTAATCCACAGATAATGATTACTCAGGTCACTACAGGAAGTTTTAAGATAACTCTACAGATAAGGAGAAATGGCTAGCACCACCCCCTCTCCTCCTTGAACATGATCTGTGGCCTAGAAAGAGTCATTCCAAACATAACTTATGTGGTTGTGAAGTTCAAATCCAACTAATTTGACCTCCTACAATAAATCTATCTATGGTTTAACCTTTTGAGGCTCAAACAACATGTTTTCTACCTAGGATCATCATCCCTCTTACATTCCAAGAAAATGGAAAGAGATTCATTCAAGAAACAAAGGATTCACCAAAGTTATAAAATTATTGTTTGATGCTAAAGACACCAAAGAAGATGTGCCCTTCTCAAGGGAATGGGCCATAATATCTTTGGAGTACTTCAGTTGTGGAGAGGGACTCACAACACTACCCAATCTCTCCAAAATACTGGGAGACAAATCCCCCTTATGCTTGAGGGAATTAACGTTCCATCTATCATCAACCTCCATACTCTGAAATAGAACATTGCCACTTGCTTAAGTTGTCTACATGATCTTGGCTGATGCATTAAGTAGAGGACCTATAAAGTTGCATGTGGCCAACTACTAGACTAAACCTTAGGCACCTTTAGGATCCTCTTGAACCAAAACCATACCTACATTACTACCAAAAATAGGCACTTAAATAGGAATTGTCCCTCCATCAGGAACCTAAAAGTCACCCTATTTTTCCACTTAGCCAAAATGTTAAAGCACCTGCAACACCCAAGGAATGGGGAGCTCTTAGAGGGGGATTCCAGTGGGGACAATATTGGATGAGATGATCCTATGCTTAGTAGGCAAAGCAAACATTCGACGAATTCAAATATCAAACCTTCTATTGTTGGAATCCATCTACTATCATCACTGAAATAAACATGGGTAATTTCTTCTTCAAATCAACCTCTACACAAACTCTTGGATTGGATCTGAAAAAGTTTTTTCTACCATTTAGGACTAGAACCTTGCCAAACTTAATGGAAAAAAAATCGGCAAATGGCCTCAAGTTATCAGGAAGAGTAGGAAACTCGAGCCACAAAGGATAATGAGTTGTCCTTCTATATTTCAGGTTGAAATCAAATCTTTAGGATTGCACATAAGCCAAAGAACCCACAATATTGCATGTACCATATTGGAGGACTTGTCATGCTATTGATCTAGTGCTAAACAAAAGACAAACATGTTTGTAACCCAAACCCCGGTAAGAATTTAGTGAAACTCCTTTTACCTCCTAGTTCAACAAATATCATTTGTTGAATACCACCTCATCCAACATTCAATGAAGGAAATAGAACATCACCCCACATTTCTTTAATTTTTTCCTCCCTTCTATATAATTCTTTTTGCTAGCTAGAAAAGATTGAAATCCCCAACAACAATGTCGACATTGGCCTAAGATGTGGGAATATCAAACTTTTCAACTTTCAGGGATTGAGAAGAAGACTGCTTCGAAGAGGGTGCCTCCCCATTACCAATCAATAGTTTTCCATCAATCCTAAAAACATTTGTTTTTTCTTCAATAAACTTGAGGTTTCCCTTTGATTGAAGATCCAACAAAGACACCACCAATGTGGTTGAAGAACCCTCAGTTTTTGAATCATGATTTTCCAATACCATTTGAATTTCTAACTCATACTCCAAACTAACCACCAAATATGTCCTTAAATCACTTGATCCAAGTGCATTCTTTGGGAAAATACATTCATTCTTCCTGATGATTAAGCTTAGAAACTACAATAGATTTGATTTTGTCTCTCACCAAAATAACAATAATACAAGTTGATCCATTCAAATCTCTACTGTATAAGGGCATGAATTCCAATGGAGATTGTTCTATAGATTCATCTCTTTGAGAATAAATCTATCCATCCAATTTTGAAGCTAGAAATCTCCCCCTAGAATGAGATCGTTCTCCTCTTGATCAAGATCGAGTGTGGCTATCCATGGCCACAAGGATTTTGTACGGCTATGGATTAGGGCCATATGACATGACTCTTGCATGGAACCCTCGGTATTTGTTTCATGGGTTTCTCCTCACGTACCTCTTCTCCGACATAACCAGGCACATTCGATATTACAAACTTTTAAGTTGCATATATTTGACAAACAATCATATGAGGTTATCTCTATTGTTCCTTCATCAGATTTTCATTCAACATCATTTCTCTAGGTACATGACTATTTATAGAAGAAATATTTTTTTATTGCAATCAAGTAAGAGCGTAGGATCACCTAAGTTGATTGTTTTGTTTTGTATCCATGGGTATAAACAAAATAAGATAAAATTAGAACTAGGGCGGTGGATACTGAGCCAAACTGAAAACTTGTGGTCATTGAATCATAGTTCAGATAGCTAGGTTACAATGCCCATGTCTCATTGTTATTGATCCCCCTTTACCATGCATCAAATGCAACCTTGTATCACAATTTTATAGAAAATGCATTCTCCATATTCATCCTTGTATGTCGAACATCTATCGAGTTTCTTGAGTTCTTTGATTTCATGGAATGAATCCTCCATGCCTCAGAGTATTTGGAATACGTGGGATTTTCAAATGCATCTGTGTGTTTTTTTTTGAGATTCAAGGAACTGTTAACCTATATGGAAAAATCTATTCATATATGTTGAATTCACCATGTATGACTCTCATTGTGGTTGATTGATCAAATAAACCTCTTTTTTACAAATATATCGAAGAAATTGTTTTAAAGTGGTATTGTTTTTCATATTTTACATGAATTACAAAGGTAATATTATTTGCATGCCCTATACATTTTATTGAGAAGTTTTATGAGAAAGGTACATTTGAGCATTTTTCCAAAGCAATATAGGTAATACATAAACATAATTTGTCCTTTTGAACTTCATTCAAACATAGAGGCTTTAATTGCTTTTTCAGGTTAAGTCTTATTTTGCTTCCTAAATAATATTAGTGCCATTATCACCAAACCTTTTCTAAAGAAAATTTTTAGTTTAGGAACTTGTAGAATGAATAATAATTACATTTATTGTATTGCCACAACATATAGAATTGTTTCATTTGGCATAATAGATTATGAATATAGGAAATAAGACTAAAAAAATTAATTTTGGTAGGCTCAATTCAATCCAATTATTATAGATCTGATGTAGTCTTTGTGGATGCACTACCCATTATCAATAACCTTGGAGACAATGGATTAGGGCCCACAATGGAGTGATAAGGTGTATTGATTAATTTTTAGAGTATAGTCTAATAGGCTTAATGGATCAAAAGAGAGTGATATGGTAAAGTGAGATATAATGTTACATGACCTCGATGATAACACAATGACATGATGGCAGGGAATGTGATTGATGACCAATGTCAATGTCTAATTGATTTTATAGATGAATCTCATGAAGCCATTTCTCATAATATAAACATATTCTAGTGTAAAAACAAATAAGATCACATGATTTTCTAAAAAAGCTACTAAAATAAATAAAGTATGCCTAACACAAATACATTAAGATATACCTAAAACAAATACCTCTATTTAACATGGATTTCATTCCATCTCCTCTTGCATCCTTCCTCTTTCAAGACGATATCGAACAAATTGTTTGAATAAACAACTCATATTGAAAAACCCCTACTCCTTGATCTTTGGAGAAAATATATGGTTTTGTCTTCTTCATATCAAGTTTGAAAAAAATTTGACACTCATTGGGAGAGGGGAATTTTACAATACCATTCCATATATATAGATAGGGATAGGCCCCATATATCTATCTATCTATATATATATATATATATATATATATATATATATATATATATATATATATATATATATATATATATATATATATATATATATATATATATATATATATATATATATATATATATATATATAAAGTGTAGTGGAGCATCCACTCAATGTTTAACCCATATCTATATAGGCGATTGCTCTAGTTGAGTTTCACCCTAGTTGAGTAAATACCACTTTTATATGTGTGTTAATGCATTGTGTGTGTGTTTGTGTGTGTGAGGGGCTCCACTCAATCCACATTAAATTTATTCTTCTATGAGACCTATGCTCTCCAATGTTTTTTTTTAAGCTATCTATATAGACAGTGCTCTAGTTGAGTTTCACCCTAGTTGAGTAAATACCACTTTTATATGTGTGTGTCTGTGTGTGTGTGTTTGTGTGTGGGGGGCTCCACTCAATCCACATTCAGCTATTCTTCTATGAGACCTATGCTCTCCAATGTTTTTTTTTAAGCGAATTTTCGTCAATTTGGCTAATTTTAAAACTTTTGAAAGAAAATTTGGCTAAATTTCTTCATATTTTCATTAAAAATAAAAAAAATGTAGCCTAATTTATTATATTAATTATCTATATATTTATTTTGTTCACCTAGAAATAAAAATTTTCCATGAATATATAATTGGCTTTCTTAACATTTTTCGTCAAATCCATGATTGTGTATTATAAATTTCATGCAATATTTTCTACTTTATATAGCTATTGATACTCTTGGGAACACCATGAACTTATATTTGAAATCATATAAGTATTTCTACCAGACAAAAAAATTAAACACTTGAATTTTTTTGTTCACTTATTTCAACATGTATATGGTATGCCCCCATGGTATACCATGTTGTATATAGTATTTTAATATTGAAGTTTTTTTAGCAAGTTGAAGAAAATGTTTTAGGTATTTCTAATGATAGTTTCCAATGCCATTGTTTTTTGTTGTAAGTTTTCTACAATTTCTATGAAATGTTGATTTTGCTCTAGTTGTTATAATATGGGAATTATTATTATTATTTGTTAGTGATGCACAAGTGACAATCATGTATTGGTGTTTTTGCCTAATTTTCAAGGTAGTAACAAAATATTAAGGGGTTATCACCTACAAGAAATGACAAGTTTTTTTTTATAAATATTATTTGATAGCCAAATAGTTTGATAAATTATAACATATATGATTTGAGAAAAAAAAACATTGGTGCTCTCTTTTCTTCAATCATGGAAATGAAAATGAAAAGAAAGGGGCACTCACTATGGAGTTTCCTCTGACACTATGGCCTGAACTGTAACATTCCCCAACCCAATTGAGGTCCATTATGTGCATAATTACACATAAATTAATTTTTTTCTGCTAACTAAATTCATGTAGCTTATCAGCTATGAATTACACACAGATTTAACTATTTTCTAATACCATTAATTAAATGCATCTACATCATGCTAAAATCAATATGAATGCAGTTTAAATAACTCAATACAATAACATATAAATCCTTATTAAACACAAAGTGATTGCACATCCATTAAGCTCATAAATATAACACATAAAACACATAAGGAAATGATATTTTAAATCAATTGTGCAACCAGTTGTTTGGGATGAACGTTCCACCCAACCATAGACTTGTTGTTACAAATCTCAACAACAATTCACCCCCAAGATGGGGCTATAAATCCACAAAAGGGAGTGGTATCTCACTGTCCACTCATAGCTCATAAAATCCCACAACCCATTGACATTCTCCTAGAACTATCTTGATTTTCCACCAGCTCTCTTCCTCTCGACCTACCCAACACAAGGAATGTACCCTTCACTGCTCTCAGTCCATCGAGCTTCCGATTTGTTTATCGAGGTCTCTCTGGCATAGGTAACTAGTAATCTCACTACTAGGAAACTCAAGGGAGATCACTGCTAGGAAAACTACTAGGAAAACAACAACAATCACTTATTGTTACATTGAAACTCACACATGAGTTCACTCTTTAGGCCTGACAACCTAGCTCTTCAATCTTCTGCTCGAACTATGCTTTAGAATTCACCCTCCATGGTTGGTCTAGCTCCTATTCTCTTCTTCCCTGTTCTCTGCTTGTTGTTCATGCAAAACACGATTGTCCAAAAACTGCCCTCTTGTCCAAATGAATTTTCCCCTCCTTTGGTTTTCTTGTTTGAATTACACTATTCCCCAAGCTAAAGCCCATGCTCTCAATAACTATGGGATGTGACTTCTCACACTCAACCTCTTACATGTATTCAATAATTAACTTTCGAAACACTCAACAACAAAATATAAGGTTCACTCAAAACATTAAAATCAAGAAAAATATTTGGGAATTAAACTCATGAATAAAACCCCCTTTCTAGACCCCTCTTAGACACTCCTAGACATTTCCCTCTCTTGTGGATTAATCAACCTCCATCTCTGTCCATATCCCCCAACAACTGGCATCACATTATATTTATTAAAATTCAAAAATACAATTTGCATATACATCGCTTGGCCACAACCATATATTATATCTACATTAAGAATTAATTAAAATGGGGATTATAGCAGGGACATTGCATTCCCCCTCCCCTACAATTGTGAAACATCCTCAGTGCACAACACCATGACGAAATACATATACAAATTTACATCACCATAATTAGGAAATAAAAATTCTACAATTTCACAACTCCAACAGAAGTTCCAACCATAATCTCTCGTTCCTCTCAACCCGTTGACCCAAGGAATCCACCGCCTTCATTGTTCTCAGTCCATCGTGTTGTACCATTTTTATTCTATCCCCAACGTAGGTTGGCTAGGAATTTGAGATGTGGTTCTAGAACTCTAGTTTCCCAAAATGAAGTCTTGCATTCTCATAGTATGTTTTCATCAAAATTGACAAAAATATGTGGGTATTCCTCCCACATAGTTTCTTTAAGCTCCCCTATTTCATATTCAGGAATGTAGCAAGTCCATTGAACATTTACCATCCCTATGGATTTGTTCTTGAGCACTTTGAATTTCTAATCTAAGATGCATACTAGTTCCACCAGGAAATCCCCTTCATGTTCCACCTAGATCACAATCCAATCAATTATGTGGTTAGGGTTAGGCACATATTTATTTAATAATGACACATGAAATACATTATGCACTCTCATGGATGCAGGAAATTCTAGCATCTATGTAACTGACCCTATCTTCTCTAAGATTTCAAAAGATCCACAATAAATTGTTGCCAACTTTGGGAAACTTCCTAATCTTAGTGAACTTCTATTATCTTTCACTTTTAGAAATACATGCACACCCAATTTAAAGTATCTGATTATTTTGTTCTTGTCGGCATAAATTTTCTGCATATTCTGGACAACCTTTAAATTCTTCTTGATCTTTGTCATTGTCTTTTCCATTTCCTTAAGCAAATATAGCCCAATAAATGCTTTGTATGTTGGGTTATCCCAGCTCATTAGTGTGTTCCACTTCCTTCCATACAATGCTTCAAATGGGCTAATTTTTAATGAGGCTTGATACCCATTATTGTAAGAAAATTCCATTGAGTGGATATAATCCTCCCACTTTGATGGTTGTTCCATCACATACACTATGAACAAGTCCTCAATTTTTATGTTAGTCGTCTCTATTTTTCCATCTGACTCTAGGTGATACGTTGTACCGAGATTTAGATTTTTCCCAAAGCCTTTGAACAAATCTTTACAGAAATTGGATGTAAACTTTGGGTCTTTGTCTGAAACAATTGCCTTGGGCACTCATGTAGCATGGAGACTTCTTTCATGTAGATTTATGCAATATTTGTTGCCTTGCGTGTAGTCTTTACTGGGATAAAATGTGTAGCCTTAGTTAATTTGTCCTCCACTACCATGATGGAATCATGTTGCTTCATTTTCTTGGGAAATTTTGTAATAAAATCCATTGTGAATACTTCCCATTTCCATTCTGGAATGGGTAATGGTTGTAACAACCCAACTATATGTCTATGTTTTGTCTTCATCTTCTGGAATTCTAGGCATCTTGCTATATAATTATCCACTTCTTCCTTATGTCCTATTCAAAAGTATTGGCTTCTTACCGCTGCAATTGTTTTATGATATCTTGGGTGCCCAACATATGGCACATTGTGCATTTCCCCCATCCCTGTATTTTTCATCTCACTAAAATTTGGCACATACATCTTGCCTCTTTACATGAGAATTCCATCCTCTTTCAACTCGTAATAATTAAATTCCTGCTAAAAATACCTTGCTGTAATGTTTCTTTTATTTTCAAATAGTGTTGATTTGAGTTTTCTACTACAATAATTTTATCTTTCATATTAGTCTTTTACATGTTGATGATTGCAATATGCATCTAAGACACTCTTATGTTGAGTGCATCAGCCACTTGGTTCTATTTTCCTTTGATGTGTTTCATTTCAAAGTCATATTCACTAAGGAATTCCAGTCATGCCTGGAATTTAATGTGGGTTGTCCAAATAAATGTTTCATACCATCGTGATATGTCCTTAGCTAAAATATACCCCCCATGAGGTAATGTCTCCACATTTTTAATGTGTGAACAATGGTTGCTAATTCCAATTCATGGGTAGCATAATTCCTCTCATGCTATTTTAATTTTCCGGAATCATAGCATACCTCATGACCCTTTTGAGTGAGGACTTCATCGATCCCTTCCTTGCACACATTTGTGCACACAACAAAGTCTTCATCAGGGTCTGCAATATTTAAGATTGGTGCACTTGTCAAAATTGCCTTCAATTGCTGAAAACTTTCTTCACACTCGAAAGTCCGTTCAAATTCCACTCCCTTCTTTTGCAACGAAGTAATGGGGCTTTCAATCTTTGAAAAACCTTTTATGAATCTTTGGTAATACCCTGCAAGACCCATGAATGATCTGACCTCTATGACATTTCTTGGCACTAGCCATCCTATAATGGACTCTATCTTCTCAGGATCAACTGCCATCCCATCTACTGAAATAATATGACCTAAGTAATGAATATTTTTTTGATAAAAGATGCACTTACTTAGCTTGGCATACAACTTGTGTTTTCTTAAAAAATTTAGCACCATTCTCAAATTTTTCTCATGTTCCTCTTCCGTATTCGAATATATGAGTATATCATCTAGGAAAACAATTACAAACTTGTCCAGGTACTCCCTGAATACTCCATTCATCAGGCACATGAAAATTTTCTATGCATTGGATAGCCCAAATAGCACTACCATGAATTCATAATGCCTATATCTTGTTCTGAACACTGGCTTGCTAATATCTTCATCCTTTATCCTCACTTGATGATAACCCGATCTCAAGTCAATCTTGGAAAATATTATTTCACCTTTCAGATGATCAAGTGAATCATCAATCTTTGGAAAAGTATATTTTTTTGTTTATGGTGACCTTATTTAGCTGTCTAAAATCAATACACAGCTTTAATGTTCCGTCTTTATTCTTTACAAAAATATCGGGGGCACCCCAAAGTGACACACTTGGGAATATATACCCCTTCCTTAACAATTCTTCAATCTACATCTAAAACTCCTTCAATTCTGGTGTTCCCATTCTGTAAGGGTCTTGGAAATTAGGGAAGTTCCTAGCACCAAATCGATAGATAAATCAATGTCTCTCTTTGGAAGTAGTCCTGGGATTTCCCAAAAAACTTCTTCAAAATATTTCAAGACTAGATCGTCTTCAATTCTTGGAATTATATATTTGTCTTCCTCTTCTATATGGGTTGCAATAACTTGGCATCCCTTCCTGGTACTTCTTTTCAACTACGTAGCTGAAATTTCTCTAATAGAGACATCTCTTGGAATGCTTTGAACCTTGTCTTGCTTCCCTTCTTCATTAAGACAAGTGATTGTCTTGTTGTAATAGTCTAGGAAAACATGGCATTTTTCCAACCAAACCATGCCAATTAGACAATCATATGAATCCAATGGTATGGTTTTCACATCTACCTTTGTGATGAGTCCATTCATGTTGATTAGACAATCTTTAACTAGTTCATTGATTTTCCTCTTAGTCCTTGTGGCTAACTAAACTAACCAAGATTTCTTATGCTTACTCATTTGCAAGTGAAATATTTCAACAATGTTATAGTTTATGTAACTATGGCTATCTCTAGAATCAATTAAAATTGTTATGGGTTGGTTATCAATCTTACCATCCACTTCAATCATGGGAGATTGATGCTTTTCTTTCATGTTGTCCAAGGCTGCATAAATCCTTAGTATGTTTCCTCCCATGTATTCCACTGTTTCAACCTCCTGAATGTTGTAGACCATGCTCATCCTTCCTCCTTTGTGAGGGAAGTCCTTATATAAGTGATTTCCCTCACATCTCCAACATTGTACAAGTTGTTGCCTTGGCCTTTTCCCAAATGAATCTATCATCCTAGCATCATTTTGGGTTGATTGTACTTATTGATTTGCTTGTGATTTTCTATTGAAAAAGGGTGGCTTAAAGCCTTTTTGCTTTGATAATTTTTACCCTTCATCTTTTCATTCCAAGATTTTTGGAAAATTGGCCTTCATCTGCTCTGCTCATAAAGATGATTTGTTCTCCTTATGGCTTCCTCCAAGGTTCAGGGGATATCATATTGTATCTTATCACTGTAGAAGGAGGGTAACCCACTCAAAAATATTTGGATTTTTACCTTCTCATACTTTATGAAACCAACATACTTCAAAAACTCAAAGAACCTCTTATCATATTCATCCATTGGCATGCTTCCCAACTTAATTTAAAAGAACTCTTTCATGTTCCTTTCATAGTAATGCTCAGACAAATATTTCTCTTGGAAATATCCTTTGAACTACCTCCATGAGACCTTCTTCACATCAAGGTGCTTGGTTTGATTAAGTTGATCCCACCACATATTTTTCTTTCCTTGCAAGTGGTAGGTTACAATTATTGTTTCAACCCTTGAGGGGTAATCATGCAGCTGAAAATATTTCTTCATTTCTAATAGCCATGCCTCGTCCTCTTCTTTCTTTCTATGCTCACCATTAAAATTTGGTGTCTTAATTTTCGCGAATTAATCATGCAAGATGTTTGTCTCGGGCCTTATCATCTGCCTCCTTATAGGAGACACACTTGGGATGATCCCTGGGATTGAACTTGCATGAGCTCTCCTAGTGTAATTCTATGGCGAATGATGGTGCCTATTCACACTCCTTGACTGCCTGTCATTCCCATGATCATCTTTTTTTTCTATGGGATCTATACGTGGTCTCTTTTCTAGAAATAGATACTTTATTTGTACCAGAGTCTTTATTGGTTTGCCTATGTAGAATATTCATACTCGGAAGTATCTCTTCCTAAGCCTTCATAATCCTTTCATTTTCTTCCCTATAGCTATGCACTTCTCTTTGCATACTTCTCATAGTTACAAGATCATGCTTGTCTCTTCTTCCTTAGATTTTGTCTCAACATTTCCCATGTTGATATGCATACCTCTGACCTCCTCCTCATGGTTTTAATATCCCTAGGCATATTCCATAACTCGAGTCCTCATATAAGAACCAAAGTTGTTTTCTTGTACCTCTAATTCTACAAGAAATGTGCATGTAATAATTATTGTTAGCACATGTATACTATAAAACATTTCATTAATTGGATTATAGTTTATTATTCATCTAAATTTATGAAGAACATAATGCACTAAGTAAAACTTGATTCCTTAGACAAATTCCTCTCTGAAACATCTCTCCAATGACTATACTCGCGCATCAATCTGGGTTCTAAGCGAAAAGTTACAACATTCAGAAGCTGTAATTTACATTCATTTTCATTGTTGCAAAATTGTTTTATTGTTTTACGATAAAATTATAATGCACAATTCAAAATTTCAAGTGTATATATGGATTCTCCTCCTCAATACCCTTCAAGGGACTATTTGTTTGCTCAAATCTGAGCTTCGATTTGAAAGTTATGGTCTGAGGAAGTTTAGAATGTTTTCCAATTTTATCTATGTATGTTACATGTGTCTTCTTTCTCTTCTTGCACATTTTTACGTACCCAGATTCCAAATTTGGTTCCATGGATGACTTATATGGTTCATAAGTTTTCCATCGACTGCTCTTGTTCCCCAAACAGACTTCTAAGCAAGGATTTATGCCCTCTTGAAGTAAATTGGTGAGAATATTATACCCTTAATTGTTTTAGTTATAACTTCCTCATATGAACTATGTTTTGCACTTAGAATATCTTGTCAAAAATCTCTCTCTGAGTTATTTTATGTAAGATGCAGAGACTATGTGTACCAAATATCTACATGGTTCTCATGGATTTCAACTACCTAGAAATGTTGTTTAGGCTTGTTACCCCCCCCNACCATGTCTAAGGGTAACTAGAGGAGATCATGTCTCGTGGACCATAATGGAGAACATGATATTGACCATGATGATAATCAACATGTCCAAAGAGGGTAGCCCAACAACCCCCCTCATTCACCTTTACAACTACAAGTCAACCAAGGCTCATCACATCCATGCAACCCAGAGTATGGGAGATGGTAAGCCATCATCACCATGAGGTATGTTAGTCATTCTTTCATACAAATTGTTGTTCTTAATTTGTTGGGCATGTGAATGAGGATATTTGGTTGAATTTAGATAATGGATCACTGGCTTGGGAAATTGTGTTAATTGCCTTGTTTCACCTTGGTGGTGAGCTTCTATTTCCTAGTCCTGTGTTGTTACCATCCAGGGGAAGGAGGTACTACTGGGGGGCCCTCACAAGGGTAACTTTCCATTCCCCACCATACTTAACACTTTCCATCCTAGAGCCTCTCATAGTGTACTAAACTTTGGCAATGGGTCATGGTACATTAACTCATGAGAAGAGGGGATGAAGTCCTAGAGGTTGATTGTAGCTGCTACTAAAAGAATAATAAAATGATGCTAAAGAAAGAAAGAAATGATAGCAAAGGACTCCCAGAAGACAATCCAAACTTGAGCTCTACCCTTTCAATGCTCACCCTGATCCCAAATAGAAATGATATAGCTTGAAACCTTATGAAAGGAGACTTGAAAATATGATAAGAAGACTATCAAGATGGTAGATAAAGGGGGATTGGAAAAAATAGCGCCTAAGAATGTGGTAACTCAAGAGAAATCACACCCTCCACAAAGGAGCTCATAGAAATGGATTAAATGACACCATAAGCCATGAAGTAAGCCCTAAAACCAAATCACCTTCACACTTATTCTTGAAGGGTTTATTTATTTCTTTCTTCCCTTGGGACCTACCCCTCTACCTGGGTTATTTTATTTCTTGTCTAGGTGGCTCACCTAATAGGGTTGGATGAAGGCACTCCCATACTCAAACTTGTCAACTCACATGGGGTCCTGGGATGGTGTGATGCCTGAAGGGAATATTAAGGTGAATTTTTTACATGGCTTATATTTTTCTTATGAACCTTGGCTAACCATGTCTTATGCTTTGATTTGTCTTGGATGGCCCTGACATGGTTATTTGAGGGACATCTTGTGCTTGTACCCAAGACATTGTGCCTTTATTACATGATCTTGGTGCATGTGATGGAGAGTAGTGGGCCATCCATTAACTCACCACCCTCAGACATAAACTATCACATCCTTGGAAACTTGAACGATGGACATATGGGATTGGTATGAGAAGATTCTATCATGATGGCACACAGATGGGATGGAATCCCAAAGGATGGTAAAAGTACCCCAGGGCTTATTTTTCACCAGGATCAAGGACATTGCAACAATAGAAAGTTAGATACCTTGCATAAACGAGATGCAGCTTCCCCAGGCCTGGATGCAACACCTGGATCCTTGATGTTGTCCTATGTTGGTGATGATGTCATCTTCTAGAGCTTGACTTAGTTAGGGTTTAGTGGATACTTAGGTTACTGATGATAGATGGCATGAATTTTGGTGAGGATAGACATCGCATACTCCCACCTTGCTCTAGATTGGTGCCACGTGGCCTTTGGAGACCCCCTCCTTGCCTAAGGAGGCTTTAAATCTCACACATGTGACTCATTTATGATGTATTTCATTTATTACGTTGTGTAAAGGTTAAATGAGGGGTTGGCCCAACTTACATTGAACACATGTTATTTTATGTGGACAAATGTGTAGCACTAGCCTCATATAAGAAATATAGCACTCACTTTCATTTTATCATCATCTTTTCCTCACCATTAGAAGTAATATTTTTGAAATTTCCATCCCCTTTGGGGTTATTAGTCTTTCTCTCTCATGCATTATGCTTGGAATAAATCTCATGTGGATGGTTTGTTGATTTTGGATGGATATTTCTGCAATTAGGGTTAAATGCTCATGGTTTCTTGGATGAAGTAAGTACAATTTTGCAAATTCTATGTTGTGTTGTTGATGTTTATGGTGTAATTGCTATTTTGTCGCAAGAAGTCTTGTTATGTTGAAAACTTGAGAAAGGAACATAAGTTCTTCTTCATCTCACAAAGTTTTACTTGTCCAAAATTTGTGAATTGTCCTTGCTAGGGTTAGAACCCTAAATCCCTAAAGTGATAGAACTTTAAAATTTTGTCCCTAGACAATTGATCTTTGACCTAGTTGAAGCTATGAGAAGAGAGAAATGATATTTAGGGCCCAAATGTGTTTGCACCCTAGACGTCCTTCTCCTCAAAGTGTAAATCCTAAGGCCCAAATGTCCTTGCACCTTAGGGTTTAGACTCCACCTCTTGGTTTCAAGTAGATCAACCTTCAATCTTGGATGCATTTGAGACTCCATAGCCCTATAATGGTAAAGGAAATAATATAGAAGTAACTCTTGTGGTGAAAGTGATTGACAAAACCTCTTTTTCAAATCTCTTAAGTGTTCTACTAACCCTATTAACTCTAACCCTATAAAACTCACAATATTATTTGTTGTTGTTATAAAAATTTACTACAGCCATCTAAACCACATTTAATTGTTTCATACACTCACATAAAGGTGGCTTAACTCACTTATAAATTTCCTCTAACAATTGGATAATATTTTATTGGTTATATGCTTATTTTCCATGGTCAATTGTGGTATTTCTAAGCACTAATTATTGATGTTGATACAAATCACTTACTGTTTTCATATATTTGTTTACTACTGCAAATTTGTAAAATACATAGCAATCTATCTTGTCTAGCGTCTAAAGAGGTTACTATTTCATAATTTAGCTTGGAAGTTGTCATATATATGCTATAAAGTGTTCTTGTTCTAGGCAGGTACAACAAACTACATTACAACCTCTTTTTCCTTCCTAGACCTAGACCAACCAATTGGTGATCAATATAGGGGGTAGGTTTGGCTACTAAACTTGTTATTTGGTCCCTTGAGGTCATCGGGGAAGCCTCCCTTGTAGTGGACCTCTTCCATCACTAAAACGAGGGAAGATCTTACTTAGGTGATGGTGGTAGTCTCTTCCATAGTTATGCAAGATTTGGGGATCATGTGGTGGGATTTCCACAAGTACAAATCTTGTGATAACAAGGCTCTCAAAATTCCCTTTCAAGTTTATGACCTTCTAAAATCATAAAATTTCGTAGAAAATTGATTGTTTTACTGCTATAACACTCTTTTAATATGCGTCATTGATCTCAAGATCGAGAATAATCTTAGGCGTTGATCTTCTAAACCTTTCCCATGTCTGTGGATGGACCTCCACTTTTGATTTCCCAAGTCTAATAAATCTAGACCATTGATTTGAGCTCCATTGGTAATCGACGACCGACGATTTCCTTTAGACACGCAAAACACTCTACCAATTTCATCGACCCAACCATTGGCCATTGGTGATTTCCTTTGACAACTTATTTTGTAATACATCGCTAAACCAGTTGACCCAACCATCGACCATCAACCCTTCCCATTGACATACGAAATCACTTCTCCAATTCCACCGACCCAACCATTCTCCTTTTCTTGGTTGACGTGGAAAATAGGTTGAAGTGGAAACTAAGATGATGTGGCATGCCACATGGATGCTAACATCGCAACCCAGTTGATGTGGCATGACACTTGGATGTTGATGTGGCATGACACATGGATTTTGATGTGGCATGACACATCATCACCCTCTTTCCCTTCATCGATGATCGACAACTTTTCTTGGATGAACCAAATACCTCACCAATTTCGTCAACCCAACTATCGATGATTTACTTTGGTCGAACTGAACACTTTGCACATGAAATGTATTTTCCCAATATGGGAATACTAGGATAGGTGTTGTGAGCATATTTTCTTTTAAGGTGTCCAATCCTTATTGATAGTCCACATTCCACTGAAATCTGGTGTCCTTTTTAACAGTTTTTCCATTGGTGTAGTAATCTGCGCATACCCTTTTATAAACTTCATGTAATAGCTTGTATGTCCCAGTGTTTCTCTTAACTGGTGCACTGGATTTGGTGGTGGTAAATTTACAATGAATGCAATCTTATCAGGATCCACTAGTAAACCTTGTTTACACACTATATGTCCCAAAAATATTCCAAAAGGTGTCCCAAAAATGTATTTCTTGATGTTTAATGAGATCTGACATTGACTACATCTTTCTAACATGCGTCTTAACAATTCTACGTGATCCTTTAAGAGACTATATACAATCCATTCATCCAGATATACTTCTAGAAATTGATGTATGAACTCCTTAAAAGCAGTTATGACTACTCTTGAAAAAAAGGTTGGTGCATTCTTCAGCCCAAATGGAATGATTGTATATTGGTATGATCCTCATTCTGTAGAAAAAGTAGTCTTGTACCTGTCCTCTGGAGCTATTTTGATCTGATGGTAACTTGAGAATCCATATGTGAATAAATATGTTTCCTGGCCTCCCACATTTTCTAAGACCTCATCTGTAAAAGGGGTAGGGAAAGGGTCATGTAAGAAAGCTTCATTAAGTTTCCTTAGATCTACACAATTCTTATCCCCCCTTGTTTCTTTTCTTGGACTACCATAGGACTTATCCATTCAGATTACTCTACTGGTTCTATGATACCAGCTTCCAACATTCTGTCAATTTCTTCTTTCACTTTCTGCTTATACACTAGATTTAGTCTGAAGGGTCTTTTCCTGACAGGTCTAGCTTCAGGTTTGAGGGGTATCTTCATCTCACCTAGCTCCCCTATTATTCCTTTCATCTATTTAAAGGTCTTTGGAAACAAGCCACTGTATTCATGTAGTAACTTTGTTATTCTTTCTACTGTTTGTTCATCCCAATAGTCTCCAATACTTGTCATTTTAGGATTGTCATTCGTCCCAATGTTAACTTTCTTAACTTTGATTGGTGCAGCAAATACTTATGACTCGAGAGATGGACCTTCCACCTCTCTTTCTCCTTCAATCTCTGTAATCTGAATGTTGTGTGGATCATCTTCACTTGGTGCTTCCTCTTCAACATGATAGCATGAGAGTAACTCTTTGACTATCTGTTTGTTCTATTGTTGATATTCTGTCATAATTTCAACTTCTATCTCATTAAGAAATAAAATTCCTTGTATCAGCTTTAGTGCTGAATCAATGTTGGGGTTCTCATGTTCAAATGATAAGGTTACCAAAAATTTGTGTTGTAATATTGTCCATTCTATAGTGCCTCTGCGCATCTCTTAGTCTATATACCAATTCCCTAGGATTCCTTCCAATGTATGGATGAAGTGATGAGTCCATTCCTTTTGTGGTGTCATCCTCCATTATGTTTTGCACTTGTCTAAGTGTTCAAATGGTGTTCCCTGTCCATCATACCTCTGCATTTTATTGCTCCCCTGATCTACGCCAAATATAATGCGCAATAGTCGTTTACACTGATACAAGTTCTGAATTGTTTCTTTGTGCGCACCCCACCATCTTGTAGGTGTTTACTTGATTGCAATATCTAAGGCTAAGAGCCTATGATTTTATAACACTTCCTCTTCATATTTTTTCAAGAATCCCTCTAAGTCATTTATCCCATGAAAACTGGGAGGTTCTCTTATTTTTGTACCAACCCATCTTACTGTGTGATCTATTCTTGCACACCTCCTTGTGGAGACTTCATGTAATCGTTGTTGTCAATTCTCCAAACTTGTGTCTGAGTCAGAAGCACATGATATAATGCTTCTCCAACTAAGTACCCCATATACAATTGGATTAACATAATCCTCTTCTCGCACGGTGGTTTTGTACAACTAGTTTACTTCTTCCATATCCAAACAAGTGGTCTCTACATACATTTCCCCTTCTGAAGGATCCAGTGGTGCAACGAATCTATATTTAC
Organism: Picea sitchensis; assembly: GCA_010110895.2. Classification (NCBI taxonomy): domain Eukaryota; kingdom Viridiplantae; phylum Streptophyta; class Pinopsida; order Pinales; family Pinaceae; genus Picea; species Picea sitchensis. Next base: position 104,643 of record SNQJ01S0050531.1, read on the forward strand.
CTGATTCAAAAATCATTTTCCTTGTCTTCAAGTTGATTATGGCCTGGTTATCAAATTCCCAATCCAATCCAAGCAATGTTGGGTAAGGTGTTGTACCATCTACTATCTCTATTACTTCAAAATCTGCCATAGTGCACACTCTATCCAAATCTATTGTCACACCTTTCAGCCTTCCAATTGGTAGAAATCTGTGTTGATTTTCTAGTTTAAACTGGACAGGTGAATATCTTAGTGTGGTTTCTCCCATACACTACCATGTATTCTTAGGTAAGACATTTACTTCAGAGCCTAAGTCCAGTATAATATCACCCATGTTGAAGTCCCCAATATTAGCATTTAGTGTGAATTCCCTGCTTGTCCTTCTTCTTGTATGGAGATGATTGACTTTTTTCTGCTCTAATTTTCCGTCTACCTTTGTGTTACATATTCCTAGAAAATTTTGTAAGATCTTAACATATGATGGATTCTTCAATAACTTAACACAAGATTGCATAAATGTTTTATTTTACATACTTTCTCTAAGGGTTGTGCTTCATTGGTATGGTCCATTGACGAGGGAATTTCGTACATTGTTGAGTTTTGAGTTTGCTACGCTGCTGATGTAGACATAATATTTTGCTTGAGAAACTTCTATCTAGCCTCCTTGAATGTTTCCTTTTCTTTTCGTGTATCAAACTGCTTATGTGGCTCAATATTCTTCTTAACCAATTGGTGTTGCATTAGATCTTGTTTTACTGCGTTAGTTCTTGTCTTGGCTCCTCCTCGAGGGACTATATTGATGTTTCTCCCATCATCCCTAGATTCTGCATAAATTGATCCATATGGATGTCGGTGGCCTCCCACCTATTCCTACTGGTTCATTTTGGCATTTTTCCAGTTTGGCAGTTTTTTTTCCTAGTTTTTGGGTCCCTGACTTGCGAGGTTGTTTTGAGGCCCTAAACAACGTTTTTAGGGCTCGCCATAATAAAAAATGCCCTTTGATAGATCACAACAAAATGTGTAGTCCTCATATAAAACTTTCCAATGGGCTATCATGCGCCTAAAAAGGAGATCATATGCAAAAGTTACAACCCCGGGAAATTGATGTATGAACTTGCCCAAACAGGGCCCACGTGACTTTTCGTGCTTCATCTCCTAGGGTTAGGTTTTTGGAAGTCTAGAGTTTTTGACATTCATGTTTATTGTAAAAAGGGCTTCAGAGCCTCTATAATAAACCTCAATTTCA